>CM070502.1:51833440-51933440 GCA_036346375.1 Guadua angustifolia | reverse complement strand
TACATGTGCAAATGTTTGTGTATATATATACATATTTATATAAACACAAGGTCAGTCATACATGCAAACACACATGACCACAGATTTGACAAGTATCACACATAATTGTATGGATCATGGCACTCTACACCTTCACATACTCTAAGCAGTACCTTTCATTTAGAGAAACCTCATACACACATATAAATAGGACTTCACATAGACACACAAGACTCAAAGAATGTATGTACTTATATAAATAGACTCTTCTTGAACCCACATTTCCACCAAAGACAAACAAGCATACATATATACACACAAAATTCAGCAATACATTGATTAGTACACATACTCAATGCCATTCCCAGACGGGCATAGTTAAGTACAATACTTGTAAATTAACCACCAAGATCCATGTACCCCATACTAGCCACTCCTTTGCAATAATAACAAAGGTACGATAAACTCACCGAGATTAAGGCTTACTAGTGACCACTCGGATCCAATAGCTATTTATGTCCTCGAAGGGACGATCACCAATATAACTCATACTTGCCACAATCAAAAGAAATTAGCCATGAACAGATAAATAACGACGAACGACTCAATTAGACACATTACTCGTTGTACTTGCCTTTACCAACGCGTGAGGCAACGCGGGGTCGAGACCACCCCCGAAGGCACTCTCCTTGAGCTTGCGCTGACCGGGCTGCCATCCAATGAAGTCAAAGAAAAGGGCAGGATTAGATAAGGGAGCAAGAAGACCACCATCTTCTGCTTTTAATCTTCCCCTATTGCCCCTTTTATTACCAACTTACTAGAGATAAATACTAATCACTCATACTAACGGAAGCTTGTATACACACACACACACACATAATTAATCCACATTTCAAACAACTTGAGAATCTATTGAGAGTAAAGACTGAAACTAATCTAATAACATGCTTGCGCCCTAGTGTTCCATTCCTTTTAAATAGCAGATTTAGTAACAATTAACACACAAACATGTATGCATTACAAACCAACCACTTGAGCAGAACTATACCAAAAACAAGTCAAACCGTAAATGGAGTAAATTGACCGAAGCACATTGCCCGTCTACCTCGACACTTCAAAACATTCACTAACTTAATAATCGAGCATCCAATGTGAGCTAGAACTGCTAATATACTAGATTAACTTTGACGAGGTACCATGAATACTAACTTCTTGCGCACGCATGTGTTTAAGCAATAATGCCACTGAATATGCATAGACGGTGTTTTAGAATTTTAAATGTCCTTAGTGAGCAAAATCTCACGTTATAACTAAACATCAGCATGTTCAAGGATTAGATTTTAGCACACACATGACCACTACTGAATCGGGGACATGAGCTTGCGATAGTAACATTCTCGACATGCAAATCTAGCAATGTATAAATATTTGGATCGACAATTTAGAAACATAATAATATATAACATACATCTGATTCTATTTTATCAAAGCAAGGAGAATGCTACACGAAACTAGCTCTATATCACCAAAGATTAAGTAGTCTTACCAAAAGTCACAAAAATCTAAAACTAAATATCGGGGCTCATGCAATTTTAAGAGTAATCTAGATAAAAGTTAATAGATATGCTATCAACAAGAGGCTTTGTTTCTATCCATTTTTTCTTTCTATCTTTTTAATGAACATAACAAGCGGCGATTATAAAAGGATTTCTTTTTGTTATTACATCAATGAGGAATTCAGCCCTGGAATTCCAAATGGTTCCAATCCAATTGCTATGTGCTATCTGAATCTTGGTAACTCTGAAAAAAGTGTACAGAATCTCAACAACACTGCATCAAATGCCAACTTCATCCACACAAGTTCTTACGAACACAATAACTCAACCATTTACATATCAATATTAGTTGTATTCTGTTGAGTCAATTAATACTTCATTCCTTCATATATGCCCAAAAATCTAGCCATAAAGTCGGCATACAACTCACAGCTACAACACATGGGTGGGCTAATAATGTGCTAATACCAAACAAAGTTCTGTGGATTCGACCAACATCATGAGAATACATATCAACCATAAGTATTTATTCAACAAATTACTATGAACCCACCGTCTCGAATCGACTCAAACACGAACCACTACACATACGTACACCTCATAGCCAATTCATCACACACAGGGCAAGCAAAACCATTTCAACTCATGAAAACCTAGCTAGGCATTTCATCAAACACCCTTCATGCAAGCTAATTCCCCCCCAATTATACCTCAAAGCCAAATCCATGAAGGGAGGAGTGGAGGAGCCGCCTATTTGGTGGGTTCTGCCGCCGAGAAGGGAGGGAGGAGCGCCAGCTGCTGGAGCTTGGCCGAAGGGGCACCAGAGAAGAGGTGGCGCCGCCGCTGCTGCTCCGGTGCTCTCTTCTTCTTCTTCTTTCGGTGTTATTCTTTGACCGAGGGAGGACGTGGGGAGAGGCGCCCAGATGGAAGGAGGCGACGAAGGGCCTTGCTCAGCTCAGTGCCGACCACGAAGGAGCCGAGGAGGGCTCGGCTGAGGAAGAGGAGGCGGCGGAGAGCTGGGCCTGGCGCGCCAGCAGAAGACGCCAGAACTTCGCCAGGAGAGGCCGAGCCCACCAGGGAGAGGCCCGGGCAACCAAATCGGGAGGAGGAAGGAAGTCGGTATAAGGGAGGGAGACGCCAAAGCAGGTGGAAGGGAAAAATATCTGGTAGGGACAATGACTAGCAGCCACACAAATAAAAGGAGATGAGGCTAGGTGGAAAAATGATCTACGACATTACAGATTCTTTCTTTTAATCGTATGGAAGTCACATTGCTATTTTTATTTTTTATTTCACATTTTAGGTTTTTATGTTGGAATTCGTAGACAAATAAAACTAGTAACTTTCATTTAATTTTATTTTGAATTTAAGTTTTATTTTAATGTTCATGTTGAAATTAGATTACTAATTTTTTTATTTTTTATTCTGATTTTTTATTTTTATTATACTTTATATGGACTATTTTTTAATTGTATGGAAATTGTATTTCTAAAATTTTTTGTTATTTACGTGTTGTAAATGACATGTACTTTTCTCTTAGTCTATACTGTTATAATCTGAACCTACCACGATGAGCGGTGTAGATCCTACTTTTTTCCTCTGACTAATGTGAGAATTTCTAGCATTGAGAGCGAATGTTTATGTTGGAATTCGTATACAAATCCAACTAATAATTTTTATTCCGAATGTTAGTTTTATTTTGATGTTCGTATGGAAACTAGATTGCTAATTATCTTTTATTTTTATTCTGATTTTTTATTGTATTTTACATGGACTCTTTACGTAATAATGTGGAAATCAAATTTCTAATTTTATTTTATTTTATTTTTGTTCCAGATTTCAGTTATTTCGCATTATACATAATACAAACTCTTTCTTTTAATCTAGACCGTTAAAATCTGGACCCACCACAATCAAAGGTATAGATTTTTCTTTTTTCCTCCGAATAATGTGGAAATTTCTAGCCTTGAGAGCGAACCGGTGGATTATTTTGTCTCTACTTTAATATTATAATAGATTCTAATGAATTTAAACTCAGAATTTTCTCTTTTTGTTACTATTATCATAAAATAGGTTGGAAGTTGAAATTTTATACATAGAGTAAGCCATGAAGTACATCTACAAATTTTTTTGAAATTTTTCATGATGATTTTTTAGTTTGATTACACTGTGGTGCTTTGTCGAGAGTATCACATTTAGAACAAGTCTCAGCTATTTCATTGGCTATGCCACAATGGGTAGCTGAGGTGGTTCAATGTTATGTTGATGATGAAAAATGCAAGGAGATAGAGACTAAACTGAGATTGGATGCAGCTGGCGCTCCTGTAACACCCCGGCGCCAAAAGCGCCACAGATGCTACCAAAACTCTCAAATAACTAATGACACCTCTAGGGATAAGACAATAATTAACCTCTGACTCTTAAACTGATTTAAAACTAAGCCACCAAAATTTTCAAAATTTCGGCAGCACCTCCCCTAAAACTAGGACATCCACTCAGCAGACAAAAGAATAATAGTAGTTGAATAATATAACTGTAACACCCCGGCGCCAAACGCACCACAAATGCTACCAAAAGACTCTAATTGACGCTTACAACACTCCGGGACCGCTCTTGCCCAAAGTATTTCCAACAAGATCCGGGAAATAAAAGCACAACAAGAAGCTCAAATGACCTAAGGACTCAACGAACGAGACACTAAACCTTTTACCTCCAATAAAAGGTTGAATCCAACTTTGAAACTCTCTAAACTAGCTTAAAACTAAGTCACCGAAATTTAGAAAATTTCGGCATGACCTCTCTAGACAGTAGGACATCCACTCAGCAGACAGAAAACAATTGCAGTTCTTATATCATTCTAGCAGGTCCTTAGTTAATCAATCACACATCCAACAGAATTGAATAACTACACCACGACGAATGACCTATTACAACCATAATCAATACAACCAGGCTTTACAAATCGATTTAAATAGTTTGATGCAAACGTGCTTGTGCTACTATTCCCCCCAAGCATGTCGGTTCAATGCACCTGCAACCACACAACAAACAAGCGTGAGTCGATGACTCAGCAAAGTACACGAGGGAACAACTCCCAATTATCATAAGTAAAACAAGAACTTAACCATAAGAGCAAGTAATGCAAATAAAACAATGTCTGGACAATAAGCATCTATACCCATTTAAAGCAATAACTTATCCATACCAAAAATTACTACACAAGCCATCATCATGATAATAAGACCAATCAACTTCCATGAACCGCTACTTAATGCTAAAACACAATGTCTCCCGACTCAACCACCCCTTTTTACAACCCAAATCATTTTCATCAATTTAAGTCGAGTTCATAACTCGACGTCACTCCACGATATTCATACAACATCATTAGCAGGGCAATGAAATACGCTAATTCATCCAATACAATTCAATCTCCCCTTTTTGGGTTGAGTCCACGACTCAACCCTCAACTACCGTACGCACCATCCATATGACACACCATTTACCACAACACTCATTAATAAAAATGCAATGCACATGAATGCTCATTTCCATGCATCGCAGTCTTCGCCGAGTGCCCACCCGTCCGTGTGCACCCTCACGTCCCTTCCATCCCGTAGATGGAAGGTGCCTACTCTTACTGTCTCGCTCTCATTCACCTCGATGAATGAGACTACGAGGTAGGACTTTCGTGTTCACTACGTGTGAACACAGAGGCCCGCATCAGAATGGGTCGCCTCTTCCATTATGAATGCACAAATGCAATTTTCATGAATGAAGTGCAACTTTTCATTCAATGCCAACACTAACATACCATAACCACATACATACACATAGCCAATTCTCACATCCATAAGTCACCAGCGATACTAGTAAAATTAGATTTAACCATAAGACATGGCAACTCATAACAACGTTTCTGTTATGCAACTACATCCGACAGCCACCGAACCAGGATCACACAATACATTTGCAGTTAAATGATCACATATGAACACACATCCACACTCAATAACACGGTGTACTTACATCCATTCCCTTAACCTTTTAATCATCATAAACGTTTTCATAGGATGAAGCACTTTCTAGTCATACCCAAACAAAACTTACCTCTGGTGTATTCATCGGCAATTATATAAGTTAAGAGCAAAACAATCGACTAATCCTCGTAGCCACAGTATAGGAAATGCACTTGCCTTTTACCGACGAAGAATGGAGTGGCATACGGATGAGGCCACTCCCGACAAAACATTCTCTGCAATTAAGCAATAATCATCCAACTCAACTTTATGCACACTCGAAACACGCGACAAAAGAAAACAACTCTTTTGCATGTGAACTAAAGTCAATGAATAAGTAAAAACTTTACATAACTAAATAATCTAGCATTCCATCAACTAAAGAATTCAGTAGCATTTGGCATTTCAAGCATGCAGGTTCATTTAATCCACATCATCAAACACCTGGATAATCTTGCTAAGAATAGAGGATGTAGTTCTATCAAAAGATTCTGATTGCTTGCCCTTGTGTTTCCTATATGAATTTCAGTAGTTACCTTTTCTTATTGCATGCTTTCTATTAGAGTAGTCATAACCGGTAGGGCACAACCCAGTTATATTCAGATTGAGTTGAGTGAATCAAAAAGGTATTGAGGATCAGAGTATAGCGACACGAAATCTTGAATATTTCTATCCTTTATTAAACAAACATTGAATACATACATAGCTCCCTGAGTCTAAACTTCAAAAATAACAGCATGCATATCCTTAACCTAATGTCAAGACATTAAGATCAATCATCTGGATCCTGCAACCCTAATTAGTATTAGAACTAAAATTAATCTATCATCAATAGAAGGCAAAGTATTTGGATTTACGAAAGTATCACATCAAGGATTTTTTTCCCAATTTTTTTCAAATTAACCTAAACTGGATGGAAATCTCGTAGCACTTCAACGTAGCTTGTAAATGGAATGAACACTCAAGTGATTACAAGCTCCCCAATCAAATGTTTGTGGTGACATTACAAAATAATGGCATAGCACAATTGTTTTCGATTACCATACAATCTTGCTATGTACAACTAGAAACCGGTCAGACTTCTTATATTGATAAATAGACAACTAACTTTCAATAAACATTGAATACACACCGAAAAAAAAACAAACAACTTGCCAAGTTTACTGTTAGGGATAGCCAAAAGTGATATTCCTTTATTTTATATATCTTCCATTGAAGCAATTGATCATGATGAGTGAATTAAGTAACCACACGAGTTTATCATACTAGATGCTACTCATTTGTAGATAGCTCAACAAGAGAAAAAGAAACCCACTACTCACAAATCTCCAGTTTTGATAATCAAGCATTCAAAATAAAGATCCTAAGCAACATTCATTCACCATGCACATAAACTCAAAATTTCATCAAAGTTTAAGCTCAAGATCCCACTAGAACCTCATGGCCATTTCATCGAACACATGGCATGCAAACAAAAATACCCAAGTATGACTACCTCAAAGCACATCCATGGAAGGAGGGTGGGGAGAATCAAGGAGGCGCCGGCCATCTTTGCTTGTCTTCTTCTTCACTTAGAGCTAGGGAGGGAGGCGGCTGGTTCAGAGGGCTCGGCAGAACTCGGCGGAGAGAGGCGCGGGGAAAACGCAGTGGGAGCTCGACCCAGAGTGGGCGCAGGAGGCGCGCCCGGGAGAGGAGAGGCACCGGCCTGGACTAGAGGTTCTTGAGGAGGAGGCGACCGGGAGGCGTCGGTGAGTGGAACCGGCTGCCTCTTGCTTCATTCCTTTTGGCTGGGAACGACATAGCCACTGGGAGAGGAGTAGGGAGAGCTTAGGCCTTAGGCGCCCCTCAGCCACACAGAAGAATCGGGAGGGGAAAAAATCGGCAGATCTTTGGAGCAACAATGACCACACAAAAGAACCGGAGAAAGAGGTTAGGTGGAGGAGTAGGTGGAGAGGGAAAAATTCCCAAAGACCCTCCAAACCCACAACTTTTAGCCCTAAACCTCCCGGTGGACCAACCACCTCTGAGATTAATCGCCAGACGGCCCGGCCAAGCAATGAAAGGCCCAAAATTTTGGGAGCGAGGCTTCGCAATATTACACTCTCCCCCCCTTTAAAGGAATTCGACCCCGAATTCGAAGAATGCCAACCAAAACCAAAGTCCACAAGGGACTTAAACTTCTTTGCCAACTCAAAACACCCACACACAAACTCCATGATTACAAGCGGTAAACCAAAACCTCAAATCCAACGATTAACAAAACGATTTGACTTAATTCAAATAAGTGCAACTTCTCATGCAAGAACTTAGTCAAAGTCAATCAATAGGCCAAAATCCCAAATCATACCACTCTCGCAACCAATCTGACAAACTTAGACAACTTTTTGTTGACACTATAGCGTACGACATCCGAACAACCAATGATCCTCCTCGGATGAATAGGATACCAACCTGTCAAGCCTAAAATTATAGGTCGGCCATGTCGTGGGCAAGTTTTTCCTGCTCGAGCTCAGCAACTTTGGCCCTAAATGTCGATAGCTCGCCTTCTAGATGGAGGGCTTCGGCTGCGGCATTGGCAGCGCGGCTTCGTTCGTCCTAGAGTTAGGCCAAGGCGCTTTTTGCCATCTTGGTCACTTGCCCCAACTTCTCCTCGAGCTCGGCAACTTTAGCCTCGAGCTTAGAGGAGGCCTTTGTAGGGGCAGCCGCTTGCTCCGCGGCAGCCTTCACCATCTCCTCCGCCCTGGCTCGTTCGGCCTCAAGCGCTTTGGCCGACCGTTCACGCTCCTCTTCCACAGCCTTGTGTGCATGGTCGCACTCGGTGGAGATGGCCTGCTTGAGCGCGGACGCGTGGGTGGTCTCGAGCGCCTTCATCACCTGGTGGAGGGCAGTAAGCTCATTGGAGAGGGCTGTTGCCTTACGCGCAGCCTCCTCCTGCTCGACCTCCAAGGTCTCTATGAGCTCCTTCCGCTGCGCCTCCCGATGTTCCACCAGGTCGAAAAAGACCTTCAAGGCATCGGAATGCGTCTGAAGACCTTGCAACCCTTGAGCGACGAAGTCAATGGCCTGCGAAATTCGAAGAGAAACATAGTTTTTTTTTAAAAAAAAGACTCGAACTAAGATTCGACAAGTGTAGGAGGGAGCTTTGTACCTGGCTAAGCCGGCCCTCAAAGTCTTGTGAGGTGTTCAATGGACCTCTTTGCGACGGCTTTGGCGGTCCTATCTTCTGTCGCCCTTTGGGTTGCTGGCGAAGATGCTCGAGCACTCACGTGGCGACCTCGTCTTGGGCTTCCTCCCCCAGGGGGCTCGAACTGCCCCCGAGCTTGGTCCCGACAACCGGACTAGCCCCCTCTTCCGTGGCCGGAGCGTCTTTAGCTCCTTCGTCCGTGGGGGCCTTGGTCCGGTCTTCAGCACGACCTTCCGCGTTGGATCCGGCCAAAGCGTGGTCGGCCTCGACGGTTGAGGCAGCCTCGACGGGAATGGCTTGGGTGGCCTTAATCGTCGAGGCCTCCTGAGCACAATCCCCTGCAGCGGCCTCGGGCGGGCTAACGCTGGCTTCGGCATCCACAGTGTCGTCGGCGTCATCCTCGTCGGCCGCGGGCAAGTCCTCGTCCTCGACCAGGTCGGCAACACGTTGATCGAACTCACCGGCTGCGACCCATCCTTGCGGGCCCGTAGGGGCATGACTTTGGCTCGTGTGCCGGCGGGGCACCAGCTTGTAGGAGGCTTCCTCCTCCTCCTCGGACTCAGACTCACCCTGGACAATAGCCATGGTCAGGATGGGCAAGGGTTGAGCTCGAGCGCTTAGGGTCTGCGACAAGGAAAAGTTACTAAGCTAAAGGCGAAAGTAAAACCGTGCAATTGAAGGGTTGATGGCATACCTGAGTTGTTAGCCTCCGTTTCACAGGGGCTGGTGAGGACCTCGGTGCCCCGAGGGTGATGAGGCATCCCTCCTTTGGGTGCCTCGAGCTTGGGACCTCGAAGCCCGCGATGACCCCTAGTCCCCCATTGCAGATGACCTAGGGCCCTGTGGTCGGGGTCCCTGGGTCACTTGAGGGCTCGAAGTCCTGGCGGCGGCCGCAACACTTTGCTGCTGCAAGGAAGGTGACATGTCAAAAGGTGAAGGAGCACAAACAAGAGCTCGGGGGCTCAACCGTGGGGGAAACTTACCATTGTGCGGTCGCCCCATTCGACGTGCTGCTTCTTCGCATCTCTGCCACTTGCTCTGTCCGGGGGTGGCCTTTTTCCTGCCTTCTTGCCCTTGTTCGCCCCAGGCAGCGGTAGCATCCTCCTCGCCATTTCAAACAACTCTTGGTTGTCCTGCACGCGCATCTAAAGATCAAGAAGGGCCCTAAGCATTCACGGGCTAAGACCTGACCCAAAGTGACCTACCTCGGCTTTCCAGCGCAGCACGTTCTTCGGGACGGGGTCGTCGATGGTGTAATCGTGCGTCGCCTTCCCGAACATCTCATTCATCCTGGTCGCGATCCAGGATTCCTTCGGTGCTGCTGGGAGGACAAGGTCGTCAAACAAACCCCAAGATCAAACTCGAGCAAACTCCAGGGCAGGAAGACTTACCAGACGTTCCTTCGCGAGTAAGGTCGTCATGGTCCTTGATCTCGAAGAACGGGTGCACCCTCTTTCGCAGAGGGAACACCCGGTTTCGCAGAAAATCATTAGCAATGGCTTTGCCGGTGAGGCCGCGCGGCGCAGATGTGGATGGCGGCGATGGCTTCTGGTCGATCTCGGTGTCGTCGCCTCCGGTCTGCTTCTTCTTTGTGATGGGGTTCTATCGTCGCCACATTGCCGTCTTCACCCCTCTTCAAGTAGAACCACCGCTCGGTCCACGGACCGAGGGATTCCCGAGAGCGGATTTGGGGGAAGGACCAAGGAAGCCCTGCCCGTAGCCGAAAGTAGAAGCAACCGACCACGGGGTCCTTCCCGGTGCGGAACAAGGAGAAGAAGCAAAAGAAAAGAGAGGGGGGGGGGGAAGGATCCCGAGGAACCCCTCGCACAGATGAGAGAAGATGGAAAGAAGGAGGATAGAGTTGGGCACCAGATTGATGATCTCAATCTCGCATTGGGCAAGGACTGCGCCATGAAGTCGCTCTCCGGCGTCCACAGGCCGAAGAGCATGTAATGCTCGGTACAGATGAGCTCGTCATCCCGTGGCTGCGGCTCGGTCTCTCCACCCAGCAGCCGCCACATCACTGGGTCTAGCAATCCCAGGCCTTCAAGCTCTCTCATTCTCGTCATCGATAGGGAGCTTTTTCCGAGCTTGGCCATGATAGTCGTTTGGTGTTTGGTCGAGAAAGGAAGTGAAGGCTTGGGCAGAAGGTTGGGAGGCGAAGATTGCAGGAAGGACAAGAGCTTTTCCAAGGTCGCTGATGGCTTGGGTTTATAAGCCCCGATCGTTGCCGGTTTAAGGCTAAGGTGTCTCAAAGGGCGTGCCGACGGCGATTTGACAGGTGCAATTAAGGATTGAGCGGCAGGATCGAGGCGTTACAGGCGGTTCCGCTGAAAGTTCAAGCTCTATTAATTTGGTTTTGGTGTTAATGGCAAATCTAATATTGAGATTAACTCTTTTGATAATCATATATTGATTAGTCTTAATTATTAATTAATGATAAATCTTTTATGAGACTAACTCTTTTGTTGAGCTTAACTCTTATTAGTCTCTTTTGGATGAAAAAGATGGAAATATCAAAGGTATGCATTCGAGCTCATGTTATATATCTTGTTGCATTCCTTGGATACAATTCCCATGATTATATTAACAAATCCAAATATGAGACTAACTTTTTATTGAGTATATTTTTGTTTAGTCTCATCTCATTGAAAAATGGAAAACCCAAGGTATGCACTCGTATTCATTTTATGATATCTTAATGCATATTTTGGATTCAAGATTAAAGGATGAACTCTACCATTATTCAGACCTCAAGATGTGCATAATATTTTCAATTCCATATTTACATAAATGCACATATCTAGGGGGAGTTCGTCATTTAACTTGAATGTTTCATTGTATTGATCTATTCTTTATTGACACATATAAGAATCAAGACATTGAAACTAAATCCTTGAGTATATATTCAAATTGTCTAGTTGTAGTATACTCATGGTAATATAGGATAAGCTTCAATGTAATCAAAATTGAATATGTACATACTGTCTCCAAATCAATTATATCTATGCACATATACATGTGGAGTTTATTCTATGGTTGATGGCTTAGAGTAATGGTCATTTCCATATAGTCCACACATTATGGATCATTACCTTTCATCAACATGAGTATATGAAAACTTGTGTAGTTAATATATACTCATATCAATTTAAATAAAAATTTAAATTGAGATTGGTTGTCTTCTAATCATCAAAGGATATTTCATCATGTGTTGATGGTATCTTTTGGATTGATTAAGGATAATCGATAGTTCTTGAGTATAACGAACCATTAGTTGCATCGGTTTACTCAAGACACAATTATATCATTTAATTTGATTTAGGTTGTGCTCAATCGATATCAAAGGCTTCCATTATGTGTTAATGGAGTGAATATATGATTGAGACAACCATGTGTCTTGGACTAACTATTCTTATGAGTTGTGAATGAGATAGGTTAAGTCCAAATGGTTGAGAAGAACAAACGGGACAGTGACGTATCAAGTGAAGATGGGCGTCAAGAGGAGATCCCAAAGAAAAGAAGAGAAGAAATTCATCAAGAGATGATGGACGACAAAGAAGGGAAGAAGGGTGACAATCCCAGGGAGATGCAAAAAGATCAAAGATATTAAAAGCCCCAAAGGGGATCGCGTGTGGCAGCGAAGGTATAACTAGATAGGCTAAGGACTTTCTAGTCCTTTAGTCTAGTTTTTATCGTCGTACTATTAAGAGGGGTTGATTTATCTAGTTTGAGCTTCATCATGTGTTGGTGAGTTCAACCCACGTTTCACTCAAGCTCAACCCGATTGGTTTTTGCATGGAGCTAACCATTTGGCATGTGTTGCAAATGGGAGAAGCCTATGTTTCGGTTTTTCGCATAACGCCTTGATTTGCATGTGTTGCAAGTGGGATAAGCGTATGTGTTGGTTTTTGCGTGAAGTTCGTATTTTGCATATGTTGCGAATGTTGAAATTCATGCTTGGTTCTTGCATGAGCTATGTACTTGCATGTGTTGCAAAGAAAATAGCCCATCCTTGCTTTAATTCAATTTCTTATTTGAAGTAATTGTCTAGAGCTAAAGTTTTGCATGTGTTGCAAAAGAAGAAGGCTCAAGCAATTTGTGTTTATGGAGTATGCATGGAGCTAAGATTTGCATATGTTGCAAATAGAGAGCTCATGCATTTGAGTTTATTTTGGTTTTGCTTGGAGCTAGATTTTGCATGTGTTGCAAAACGAGGATGCTTGAGCAAGTTGGATTTGGAGCTTATATGCGGTTTTTTGAAGCATGTGAATAGTATTTGCAAATGTGTTTTGTAAATTATTTTGATAATGAATTGATCATCACATGGTTCAAGTTTTAATCTTGTTTGACCCGTGATAGCTTGTAGTCATGCTTTTGATCAAGTCTGTGTGAGGGATTTCAAGAAAATCAAAGTTAGACTTGAATGACTACAATAGAGTCTTTGTTTTTGTGATTTTGGAAAATATCTATGGTTGCTTAAATCTTGAAAATGGTTGGATATTGTAGCCCTCGTGATAAGCTTCGCATAGAGTCTAAGATCACCTAAATCGGAGTTCGGAGTAAAAAAGTTATGAGTGTTTTAGTGGTTGTAGCAGCGGTAGTACCGTTAAGTCGGCACTACCGCCCATAGGGGCCGGTAGTGCCACCCAAGTCAGCACTACCGCTCAATTTTGCGGTAGTTATTTGCTAGAGAAGGTTCTTTTGAGTTTTTAGGCCAGCACTACCGCTCCTCATGGCCTGTAGTGCCGGGAGTACTGTAGCAACGACTATTTTCAGTGCGTTTAATGTCCGTTTTGCCCCCCAATGGCTAGTTTTCTTTGTGAGGCTATAAAAGGAGGTCTTGGGGGCCGTTTGCTGGTTGATTGAGCATTTGGGTGAGGTGGTGCATGTGTTGCACACTCACATTTGATTCTTGAGCTAAGAGTGAGACTAATTGCATGTGTTGCAATTAGGAGTAGGTTGAGAGTCTCTTGTGCATGTGTTGCACTTGAGGAGGAGCCTAAGTGCATGTGTTGCACTAGGTGATCACCGGAAGCGCATGTGTTGCGCTAGGTGAAGCTTGAGTGGAGACTCAGCTTATTACTCTTGGAGGTTGCCGCCTCCTAGACGGCATAGAGCGTCGTGCACGGGAGCTCTCGAAGGAATTGTGAGAAGCCCCGGCGAGTTTGTGAAGGTTCGAGTTGAGCCTACCCAAAGGGGTGAAAAACTCCCACTAGTGGAATCGAGGCGGGTGGTCATTGCGGAGCCGGTCCAAGAGTTGGGCTTGCCTCAACGTGGACTAGGGGAGACCGACAAGTCTCCGAACACCACGGTAAAAAATATTGTGTCTCTTGTGTGTGCATTGCATTCATTGTTTATATTCAAGCAATTTATATTCATAGTATTAAATTGATTGATTACTTGTCCTTAGGATTGAAATTCATTGTTAGAGACATAGTTAGTACACATAGTGAGCCTAGTGATTTTAGGCTTTGATTGTCAAAACCTTAGTTTATCGCTTCCGCATTAATTGTTGTTAAGGTTTTGGCATAAGAGTAATTGGGGTGAATTGCTTTGTAGAAATTCGTAGAAAAGTAAATTTTTAAAAGCCACTTATTCACCCCCCCTCTAGTCAGCATCCTCGATCTTACAACCACTGCTCGATCATGTCCGTACCAAAACTTTGAAGTCCAAGGGGTGCCAGGTGTAACGAAGCTAAAGCCTTTCCGTGGTCTCCGCCCGACTTCGTCCAAAAACTCGGGGTGACCAGGAAACTGTTCCCTGCGTCTGCATCGTGAGGCTCGAGGTCGTTCCAGGTGCCTTACACGACCTAGAGCCTCAGGGGCTAGCTGACGGGGACTGAGAAATCTTCATCAAGTCAAAGCGTGGTCAACTGGACCCCTAGCTCGGGGTTAGGTAGCAGTATCTTCGACCATGACCTGGGCAACGCGGCCCCGCGTGACCTCGAGCTTGGTCCAGCAAAGAGTTCAACCCCCGCACAACCTCGAGCTTGAGAGGCGTGGAGTTAGCTCTTGCTCGAGGTGGTTTTGCCTGAGTTCTAGGACGTGCGTTTACTCGACGGTTACCAAGACTTTGAATGCTGGAGTTAAGGTAGACGTGGGCGGCAATTGTGGGACGGTTACAACCCACCTTTAGTGCGCATTATACCACTACTCCGGGAATCTCTCCTGGCAGTTTCTGGTAACAGCTGGGAGAGGTAAAAACCCCCCGAGGCAGGTCGGGAGGAAAAAGGCAATCCAAGGAATAAGACAGTAGAATCCAAAGACATAGATTTCCGTAGAGCTCGAGCAAAAGAGCAAGAACTTGTACTCAAACATAGTGAGATCCTTCACCTCAGAACACGACTGGAGTAGAGCTTTTACCTTCACAGGGGCTCGAACTAGTATAATCCTCTGTGTCAGGCTCGTTTTTCTCTTTCCCTCGACCAACATAATGACAAACCTATCTCCTCGGTGAGCAAAGCGCGTTTAGGGTCCCTGACGGGGACTGAGAGATCTTCAACGGGTCAAAGCGCGCTCAACGGGGTCCCTGGCTCGGGGCTATCGACCACGAACTGGGCCATGTGGCCCAGGTCGACCTAGAGCCTGGCTCAGCCAGGAGTTCAACCCCTGCATGACCTCAGGCTCGAGGGGCGTGAGGTTAGCTCTTGCTCGAGGCAGCTCCCCTTGGATTCCGGAACGTGCGTCCACTCGGCAGTTACCAAGACCTGGGATGGTGGAGTCAAGGCAGACGTGCACGGCATGTCCAGAATGATTGCAGCCCACCTTCAATGCGCACAAGCCACTACTCCGGCAATTTGTCCCGTCCGTTAGAGGCAACGGCTGGGAAGGTATAAGACTCCATAGGGCGTGTGTACTGGCGACAAGGACAAGCGATCTACTCACACACACCACACCAGCGCACGAGCAATAGGACAGTAGCCATTATTGACACACTCGAGCTTGAACTGTAAACATTTCTGTACTCAAGAATAGTGAAGCTCACCGCCTCAGGGCAAGACTGGAGTAGAGCTATTACCTTCACAGGGGCTCGAACCAGTATAAGTCGACGTGCCCCGCTCGTTGTCGTTTAGCCCGACCAAAGACCGCGTCGAACACATTCTCCGTTAGGCGAGGCTCGTTTACGGGTCCCCGGTTTCACTAACTCCATTTTATATTTACGGTCAGGCGATCCCGATCGTTGACAGCTGGCGCCCACCGTGGGGCCCGATAGCTTCGCTCATCCGGAGGAATGACACCAAGATCTCAGGAGCATGGCGCACCCCCTCGAAGGACATTCATCGAGTATGGGCTCGGGCGTGGCACCCGAGCTTGGCGACTCTGCGTCCTTGTTTTCGCCCTCACCGCCACTGCGCGAGCAACTCGTCCTCATGGCGGATAGCCGTGGTGTGAGCACTGGGGCGGATGACCGCGACCCACAGACCCCTGAAGATGCTCGCCGGATGGTTCATGTCGCCATTAACCAGGCCATAACTGCCCTCCGGAAAGAGGACCAAGAGAAGGTCGACGCCTCGTCCGGTCATCCCAGGCTTCCCCCCTCAGGAGAATGCCTCCGCGCTATCGCCCGGATCATGGCTGATACCGATCGGGTGAGATCAGAACTCTTCGGCCGAGCTCTGGCTGACGAGCTCGACCGGGCCGCGACAGAGGTCATACCACCGCAGCACCAAAGTCACCGCTCAGGGTCCTGTTCTCTGAGAAGTGACGACAACTCGTCGCGTCGACGCCGGCTCGCTCGCCGATCGCCTCCCCGGTAGGAGGCACCTTCTCGCCAGCAATCCCAGGATGTGTCCCGGACTCCACCGCGTCGCCGCCCCGTGGACGCTACCCCGAGTGGTGTTCGGCGTCAACCAAGCTACATCAGCTTCTCTTCAAGCAACAGTATGTCTGGAAGTCTTTCCCCGGATGTCCGCTTAAGCGCCATAGGTCCATATTTTGCTGCGGTATCTCCTGTGTGATTCCGTGCTCGACATCACAATCGCTCTCGGCGAGGTCGGTCGCGAGGCAACCGACTCTGAATCGGCGAAGAATGAAAGCCTCGCCGGCGATGATTTCTCCGTGCCTTTGTCGACTTCTCGCTTGGCAGCCTCTTGTAAGTTCAAGCTCCTTTGGTTTTGGTGATTGATTTAATATTAATTTCAATAATCATATGCTTAGAAGAGATCAAACTAGAAATAGGTTTGCAAAGAATCACTGTCCTCCTAAGCCTTTTCATAAAAATGCAAATTATTTGCCTAGGAGGAATAATTATCGCAAACCTATTCCTAGTTGTGTTAGTCAATCTAATAATATCAAAATTAGGACCATTTGGGTTCTTAAATCTCTTGTGACTAACATTGTTGGACCCAACAAGGATTGGGTACCAAAAACCGCGTAAAAGATTTTTAGGTAAGATGAGATGGATTGGACGCTTGGCTTCTTCAAGAATATAAAGACTTCATTAATTGCAAGTTGGAACCAAGCATGAAGATAATCAAGTCCATCATGAGCCAATGCCATCTCGGGTAACAAGTATTTAAATTGATTCTTATAGCTTATAGCCTTGTGTAGGTTATATTGTATTATTCATGAAAATCAATTTGAATTGGTTGTTCATATGCTTGCTCATGCTTATTAGTTGTTCTAATTGCAATCTAGAGCAAGTTTAGGAAAATGGCACATTTAGGGGGAGTGCTAAGTCATATTCATGTGTATCACATCCCTACGTGTGCCCATACTTATATAAGTGCTAATATATATTTTCAAAATTAAACCATTTAGCCAAAAGTCAAATCTTTGTATACTATTTGTATTCTTGTGAAAAACTGTTTGAAAAATGTATAAAAATGCTTTTGAAATGTTTTCCAAAGGTTTTGGCTTTACAAAATCTATTTTGAAAAGAAAATGAGTTTCATGCCCGAAATCTAGATAATAGTATCTTGTCTTGGATTTAAACTTATAATTTTCATAGAATTAAATATAAAATGTTTTCGAAAATGATTCCAAAACGAAAATCCTAGAGTTGGTCATTCTTAACAATTGTCGTGTTCAAAAGATTTTCAAAAGACCAACCTAGCAAAAGCTATTTGATTTTGAAACTCGCCGAAAAACTATACTTGACCTATAATGGTCATATTCTAGCACTTAGTGAGTTTCTCTGTTTGGACCGTATCTTGTGTAGAATCTTGGTTCAAAATGGTATTTAAGACTCATACACAAAATTCAAATCTCTATATCTTACCTATTGCTTCTTTTGAATTCTTGAGTTAATTGAATTTGACTTTGCTTCTCTTTTGTTTCTTCAAAATGACTATCTAGGTCAAAAGTCAAAATTCATATTTAAAAGACCCAAAATTGTGAAAATCTTTGTGAAAGTATTCTATTATGTATTTCAAATGTTTTACAAGCTTTCAAAATAAAAATTTCTATGTTGAAATCAAATTTGGCTCAAAAAGATTTCATTTCAATCTAATAGCCCATTTGAGCAATAAGCTTTCAAATCTTGGCATTCAAGTTGGATTTCATTATAAATCTTGGCTAGAAACCATCTTGATAAATCATTCTAAGCCATGAAAATTGAAATTGCATGAAATCCAAATTGAGTTGCATTTTGAGGTTTTTCATGAAAAACTATTTCCTTTTATGCCTCAGAGCAAATTGCCATATCTTTTGGAAATAAAAATATTTTTTATGAAAATTCTTTTTGCAAAACCTTCTAAATAGTCCAAAGTTCATTTCTGGAAAGTTTCAAATCATTTGAATTTCATTTGAATCGTTTTTGCCAAAATTTGCAAAAATCTAAAAATTCAGTCTGTCAAGACCGGTAGTACCGCCCTTGAACCGCGGTAGTACCGGGTTTGCGGTACTACCGGCCTTGTGTGAGCGGTAGTACCGGCCTGGCAGGTTTGTTCTGAAAAATTCAGGTTTTTCAATATTGATTTTGGGATATCTTTTGCATGGAAATTCCTTTTTCAAAAATTCTTTTTGGAAAAGCTTCATATGATCCCAAATTATGTTTTTGCAAAATTTCAAATCATTTAAATATTATTTGTGCTTGTTTCAAATGGTAACCACTTAGTTCCCTTTGAAATATTTCAAGTGGTATCCATTTTGGTTTCTTTTTGAAAAATCTTTTCAAAATCAAAACTTGTGCATGTCTAAATTCAAATAGCTCCATGCTTCATCTTTAGAATCTTTTGGAGCTTGTTTGATCAAGTTTTGTGTATTAATTTACAAATGGTATCAGACTTGTATGATTTTGAGCTTTTTGAGAAACTCATGATCATGAAACTTGATTCTCCATTAAATGGTCTCAAATGACAAACTAAATAATTCTTGGAGATCAAAAGGAATCAATTGTTGAGTTTTCATCTTGAAACTCAAATGAGTTTTATGTTTGTATTTGCTCTGATACCTTCAAAAAATTTCTAAATCTTTAAAAATTGCTTTCAAAAGGCAAAATCAAGCTAAGGGGTATAGTTTTCTATCAAATGGTAATTTCATTTTCTTTCCTTATGAAGTTTTACAAGTGGTATTCTTTTCTACCCCTTATGCATCTTTTTGGGTTTTTATGGTATTTCAAACTCATATGGAGAAGTTCCCCATTTGAAGCTTAATTGTAAGTTCAATTTCTCAAGGACTCTCTGTGCGAGATTCAAAGTATGATTGAAATATCTAAATGGGATAAATTCATATTGAGCTTATTTGTAAATGAAAAAGAAAATCCCTCATGTTAAATGACTCTTACAAGTGGTATATCTTTCAAATAGTATCACTTGAAGAAGAAATATTTACATGTGGTATAATTTGAATCTTAAGCATTACAAGTGGTACAAATTTCTTGCTTTCTTCAAAAAGTGGTACTACAAGTGATGGTTATTCTTAAAAGCCTTCTTTCAAGTGAGTTTATTGAAAACTTGTATTCTAATTTGGCATCAGGCTTTCATTTGGGAAAATTCCTCGTTTGAGCCCTATTAGGCAAATTATGGACTCTTCAATTGAATCATGATGGATAAATTGCATAGCCTAATAAAATGAGGAGTGAGTTATTTAAATTTGTTTCAAATAACCCATGTGATACCCTTCTGTAACACCCCGGCGCCAAAAGCGCCACAGATGCTACCAAAACTCTCAAATAACTAATGACACCTCTAGCGAAAAGACAAGAATTAACCTCTGACTCTTAAAACCGGTTTAAAACTAAGCCACCGAAATTTTCAAAATTTTGGTAGCACCTCCCCTAAAACTAGGACATCCACTCGTGAGACAAAAGAATAATAGCAATTGTATAATATATCAATCACTCGAAATAGAATGAAACCATCTAGCGGGTCCTTAGATAATCGATCATATATCCAGCAGACAATTAATCGACTACATAGCGACGATCAACACATTACACTAGCATTAGTTACAACGGACTTAACGAAACAATTGAATTGGTTGTTGGTGACCGAAGTCGTGCATGTGCTCTACTCCCAACCCGACGAGCCAGCTTTAAAGTACCTAAAACAGGAAACAAACAAGCGTGAGTCCAAGACTCAGCAAAGTGCAACAATAATGAGTAGTAAGGAATTCGACTAAAAATACATCTACTTTAAGACATAAAGTAACAGTTGAATGCATATAAATTCAAAACGTAGAAACACAATTACTTCCTCGTTTAACATAACCATTACTTAATTAAAATCATACGGTAACAGAAGCAGAAACTAGCTCCACTTACCACATCCAACTCGAAAACGTAATAAAACCTTACTCATGCCTCAATAATCATTCCAGGATGAGTCTACGACTCAATCCTCAACCGGTCATTTCCATTCTCATCAATTAACATTTATCAATTGCAACACTCAATGCAATGCAATGCTTTTTTGCGTTCATGCTCAAAATGCAACCTTTTAGCCTATACAGGTATAGCTGAGTACACACCCGTCGGTGTGCACCCTCAATCCCAACCATCCCGTGGTGGGGCCTACTCTTACTGACTCGCTCCCATCCGTGGATGAGACTACGAGTAGGACTTTTGTACTCACTACGTGTAGTCTGAGAGCCCACATCAACATGGGTCGCCTCTTACGTAATGAATGCAAAATGCAAGTGACATATTTATAAGCACACACAAGCAGGAATACAACACACATTTTCATTTCATCGCTTTATCCTTTGCATCAACATAACCATACTCATTTGTACAATTCATAAGGCGTTGCAATAATAGAAATTGAATAACTTACCTTTCCATTGCTAACATTCATCCATCCTCATCATCATACTAAGAACAACTTCTAAATATGCTATTAACATAACCAACTATTAGAATTTTCATAATCTCATCACAAGCAAAGCATTTACACTCTAATAACGCTCTAGGGGATGCACTTGCCTTTACTGACGCATGTGGCAACACGGGGTAGAGACCACTCCCGAAAACAATCTCCCTTATCGAAGTCACCGCCACCAAGGTGAGTAGCACTAGATGTGGAAAGGACTTTAAAAACACCATCTCCAACCTCCAATACTGCAAGATGATGTTGCCTTAGCAGTAGTAACTTATATAAAGGAAGATACCTCCATAATACACCACTACAAAACAACTATTAATTTAACAAAGCAAGGGATGCAATATCTCTTGATTACATCATGACCTGCTCTAAATCTCATACCATTGATCTCATCATAGAAACACCATCTACTCCACAATCACAGTTCAAAAATATCATGTGTGAGTTGAATAACCAAAGAAAGCAATCCAAGTAGACAACCCAAATTTTTAAAAGCTAGCTTCTGGACTAGATGCCATAACCAACTATAGTTGATCAAATAAAAACAGTTAAGCTGACCATGAAGCTGAACTTAAGGCTTTTTCATACAATTTCAAATCAAATAAGGAGGAAAAAAAGCATGCTGACAATAGTGCATGTCAAATCATTTCATTTAAAAAAATACAGCATAGGATTTCCCTCCAAGTCTAACTAAATCAAGAAAGATCACTCCCTAGAAAGGTATTAATGGTGAGATTATTTCAGTGATTACAGAACTACACCATATTCAGTCATTACAGAACTTATACACACTCATCTAAAGGCTGAAGCATAAAACCACACAAAGAAATGCTCATGCAGAGCCACGAAATTAAAGCCTCTCCATGATGAAGACTCTTCATATCAAAAGAACTAATATGTTACTTATACCTATCCACCTTTTAGGGCACCAATTCAAATCCATGACTTTGATGCACACCACATCAAGCGGCGACAAAGCGCATAAAAGCGGTGAGCTAATACCATTAGTAAGGCAAGCATCTTTTGCACAAAACAAACCAACCATACCCATATGCATATGCTTAGGAAGCAATATGCTTAGCTCATATGGTGATTCACAGATCAATACTCAGAAACACAGCGCAATACCATACAATAACTCTTTTAAGCATTTCAACAAACACCTAGCATGCACAAGGAAACTAAACACCACACTTCAATTTGTTTGATTTCTCACCACAAGAAGGCAAGGGCTGCTGGTGGTGGTGGTGCTACTACTGGCATTGCTACTCGACAGGGGGGAAAAGGAGGAGAGGGCACCCAGCCATAAGGAGGAGCCGACACAGGCTTTATTCTTTGCTCCTCATTGATCTTCTTTCTTTGGGGCCTAAGCCAGGAGGGAGGCGGCCAGCCTAGGGAGAACACAGAGGAGCACCGGCAGGGGAGGGCATGGCTGCTGGGAGGGATGCACTCGGCTGGAGAGGAGGCGAATGGGGGAGGAAAGGTGAGCGTCGGCCAGGGAACCCACTGAGGCACCGGCGCCAGCCGAGGACAAGCAGTGTGGGGAGCTAAAAGCCTGAGAGAGTCGGTGGGTTGGTGGCTGCGAGTCGACAAGGATGTGTGGTCAGGAGGATTTGGGGTGAAAGAACAGCCAGCCAAAAAGAACTCAACCACAACTAAGGAAAAATGAGGTTAGGTGAGAAAAGGGGTAGGTGGGGAGGGGAAAAAGAAATGAAGACCCTCAAAAAAAATAAATCCAAAAATCCAACTTTAAACCCTTAAAGCGAGCCAAATAATTTAATCCTTGGCGCGAAATGACAAATGTCAAGATAAACAAACTTGCCGTAAAACTATACGGTCGGTAAAACCTCAAACCGAAAACTAGGGCAAATAACCAAAACCTTTAACAAAAGCTTCAGCTACGCGACTATAAATATTTTTCTCCCGAGTAAATAAGAAGAAACCTCGAATCACGAAGATGAAAACATTTTCGGCCGACAACCCTAGCAAAAGAGATTTGCGGTATTACACCTTCCTTGGATTTTTGTGCTTATTTTTTTACAAGTGGTATCCTAAAAACTCTAAATATGGCCTAGCTTCACAAATGGTTTATTCTTTTAAGGTCATATCTTAATATTTGCAAAATCTTTGGTTTTCATTCTTTGAAATCAAAATTCCTCGCAATGGTCATATTGAATTTATTTCAACTCCTTTTATGACCGACATTTGATTGTTTCTCTTTCCAAGCTCTATACTCTCTAAATTGCAAATGCATTCTCTCCTAGCTCTCAATATTTACCTCCTTTGGATTGGTTTTCCATTTTTTGTGCTTAATGCCAAAAGGGGGAGAATTAGTGGCATATTAATTCCTCCTTGTGTTTCTTGTCTAATTTACCAAAAGGGGGAGAATTTAGAATTTGCCAAAAAGAGGGAGAATTAATGAATTAATGTGATAAATTCCCTTGTTGAAATGTTCATTTAAAAAGGAAAAATCATAAGAATATAACAATTGGTATAAGTAGTATAAGAGCTTAATCATTGTGTATAAGTGGTATAAGAGCTTAAATTCTCAAATGCGGAATTAAGCTTAAAGAGCTTAATCATTGTTTTTCATCCAAATGCGGAATTAATATAGGATTTGTCATCAATCACCAAAAAGGGGGAGATTGTAAGTTCAAGCTCCATTGGTTTTGGCGATTGATTTAATATTAATGTTTAATCATTGTTTAATGACAAATCTAATCATTATGAGACTAACATGTTTATTGAGCTACATTCTTATTAGTCTCAAATATGGATGAAAAATGGAAAACCCAAGGTATGCACTTGTATTCATTTCTATTGTCTTATTGCATACTTAGGATTCAAGTTAAAGTATGAATGTCCCCATTATATTAACCACAAAATGTGCATCTTGTTTCCCAATCCATATATTACATGGATGCACATATTTAGGGGGAGTTCACACTCTAACTTGAAGAGTCAATTTAAATGAAAATTTAAATTGAGTTCATTTGTCTTATTAACCATTAAAGAACACTTCATCATGTGTTGATAGTGTTCCTTGGTTAATTAAGGACAAATGGATAGTTCTTAAGTATAATGAAGCATGCGTTGCATTATTGTACTTAAGACACATTTATATCATTCAAATTGATTAAGGTTGTGCTCAATTGATCTAAAGGCATCCATTATGTGTTAATGGAGTGTAAGAGATAATTGAGACAACCATGCATCTTGGACTAACTATTTTATGAGTTGTGTTTGAGCTAGGTTAAGTCCAAAGATGATTGAGATAATTGAGAACGGGACAAGGACGACATCATGAGGTGATGGGCGTCAAGAGGAGATCCCGAAGACAAAGAAGAGTCGAGTGATGATCCCGGGGGAGCGTAAGAGTGAAGATCATAAAGACCCCAAAGGTGATTGCTTGCGTGCGGCGGCTCAAGGTATAACTAGATAGGCTAAGGACCTTGTAGTCTTTGAGTCTAGTTTTTATCGCCGTACTATTAAGAGGGGTTGAGTCCTAGCTTGAGCTTCATCATGTGTTGATGATCTCAATCCCGTGTTCACTCGAGCTCAAATCTTATTTGGATTTGCTTTTTGCATAGAGATAACCATTTGGCATGTGTTGCAAATGAGTTATGCTTATGCTTGATTGTTGTTGCGTTATGCTTGGATTTGCATATGTTGCAAAGAAGAAGAGCATATGCATCTGTCTTTCGCATAAAGCTTTGATTTGCATGTGTTGCAAATAGGATAAGCTATATGCGTTGGCTTTTGCGTGAAGTTCACTTTTGCATGTGTTGCATTTGTTGAAGCTTCATGTTTGTTTTCGTTTACAAAACAAAATATTTCTTAAATCAAAGTGGTTGCTTGGAGCTAAGTTTTGCATGTGTTGCAAAAGGAGAGAGCTCAAGCATGATTTTGTGTTTGTGTGGCTGTATGAGGCTAGAGGCTTGCATGTGTTGCAAGTAGAGAGCTCATACGGTTGATTTGGTTTTAATGTGGTTGAATGGAACTAGAAAATTGCATGTGTTGCAATTAGAGAGTTCATGCATCTTGATTTGGTATTGCTTGGAGCTAGACTTTTGCATATATTGCAAAGAGTAGTGCTCAATCATGAAATTGGTTTAATGTGTCATTTGCAAGTTCGTTGTCTTGAATAAGCGAGTCTGAGTCACGGAATCCGAGAGCATGTAAGTAGGGCTTGCAACAGGTGTTGGCAAGTTGACTAGGTCTCGTGTTGACCTTCACATGGCTAGGAGGATTAATCTCATAGACTCGGGTTTGATTTGCTTAATACGTTTTGCAAATAGATCTTGAGTTGTTGGCGAAATGTGTTTTCGCTAGTTGGAGTTGTGGCTTGCAATTGTGCCTTGCAAATGAGCTTTGAAGTTATGTGTTTCAATCCTAGAGCATGTGTTGGCATTTGCGAATGTGTTTTGCAAAGTGTCGGGGTCATGTGTTGATCCTTACATGGCTAGAGGTTGATCTCATAGTTTAAATGGTTTATTTGTGAAATGTGTTTCATAATTTGGTTGAGATTCTTTGAGCATGAGCTAAGTTGGTGCAAATGTGTTTTGCACAAGTGCATGATCATGTGTTGATCATCTAATGGCTCAAAGAATAGCATTTGGTTTTGAAGAAAAGATTTTATGTAATCTGTTTTCTCCTGGAAATCGGTGCTCTAGGATATAGTGAGCAGTGCTACCGGTGGCGTATACCGAGCCCCAGCGATGATGTAAGAAAACCAAGAGGGTTTGGGCGGATCGAGCGATCCGGTGCTACCGCCCATGGTAGCTACTCTGAGGCGGTAGCACCGGTCGAACCCTCGGTGTGAAAATTCCAAAGGGGTGTGTTTTTGAGGTCTGTGGTAGTTCGGTGCTCTGGGGCGATGGCAGTGCTATGCGCTGCAGTGCACCGCTCCCGATTGGCAGTGCTACAGGTTTCTGTAGCAGCTAGATTTCTAGCCGTTGGCCCGTAAACGATGCTACTAGGTTCTAGTAGAGGCGGTATGCCGGGTTTCTGAGTTTTGCCCATTTCGACCCCCAGCAGCTAGTTTTGTCTTGGAGGCTATAAAAGGAGGCCTTGGGGGGGCTTGGGCAGGTTGCTGGTGCTAGTGTGAGTTTGTGGGAGTTGTGTGCAAGTGTTGCCCTCTTCCTTTTGCTTCTTGAGCTAAGAGTGAGCCCTAATTGCTTGTGTTGGAATTAGGAAGTGGATTGTGAGCCTTTTGTGTATGTGTTGCACTTGAGGGAGGCCTTGGTGCATGTGTTGCACGAGGTGATCACCCGGAGCGCATTCATTGTGCTAGGTGAAGTTCAAGCAGAGGATTCGGCTTGTCACTGTTGGAGGTTGTCGACTCCTAGACGGCGTAGAGCGTCGTGCGCGGGAGCTCTTAAGGTTGTGAGAAGCCCCGGCGGAGTTTGTGAAGGTTCGGGTTGAGCCTACGCGAAAGCGTGAAAAACCACATCTAGTGGAATCGAGGTGGGTGCTCAAGCACGGAGCCGGTCCAAGGGTTTGGGCTAGCCTTAACATGGATTATGGGAGATCGGCAAGTCTCCGAACACCACGATAAAAAGTATCATGTCCCTTGTCTCATTTACATTCAAGCATTTACATTATTGTATATTTATCAATTGCTTGATTGTATTAGAATTGCTTAGTATTAATTGATTGATCAATTTAGCAATTCTTGTGTAGAGACATAATTTAGCTAGTGCACTATTGAGTCTAGTTGATTTAGGCCTTAATTGTCAAAACCTAATTTATCGCTTCCGCATTATCTTTGAATAGGTTTTGACATAGGGATTGATTAGAGCGATTGATTTTAGAAGAGCGATTAATTTTTATAAACGCCTATTCACCCCCCTCTAGGCGCATCCTCGATCCTACACCTACTCTGATGATTTTCGTCGGGTACGCTGGCCAGCTCGATTCAAGCCGGTGTTGATAGAACGCTTCGACGGGACCAAGAACCCCGATGAATTACTGTCAATTTACTCGACCACCATTTTGGCGACCGGAGGCGACGAGCTCGTGATGGCCAACTATCTCCCAACCGTGCTGGACGGCGCCGCTTGAACCTGGCTCTTCAACCAGAAGCCCGGTTCCTTCAGATCATGGCGTCAAATCCAGAGCGCCCTCCTCTCCAACTTCTAGAGTTGCTACGAGTGGGCCGGAAGGGAGAAAGACCTGAATCGTGTCATCCAGGGCAAGAACAAGCTGCTTCGTGACTTCGTGCGGTGATTTATCCGCACGCAGAATCTGATTCCGAGTGTCTCTGATGAGGCCATGATCAAGGTCTTCAAGTTCGGCGTCCGTGATCGGCGCCTCACCGAAGACCTAGAGATCACCACGAGGCTCAGCGTCAACAAACTATTTCGCATGGCGGAGCGGTATGCGGATGCGGATGATGCTATCTGCTGGAAGCGCGACTACGACCAAGGCAAGCTTGGCCTAAGCTCTGGAGAGGCTATCCCGTCCAACTCCAAAGGCGCCGACCATGGCTCCACCGTCAAGAAGCGAAAGTGGGACCGTAGGAATGGGGGTGGCCTGCCACGAGTGGTCATTTTGGCGAACAGCCAGCATGAAGTCTTGGAGGTGTGGGATCCAGCTCGGGAAGGGTCCCAACCTCGCCAAGGTCGACCTTGACCTCGTTAGGCGCCCGCCGAGCCCAGCGGAGGCAAGCGACACAGGCACCCGGTGCGCGGCCTTCGGCCGTAGGAAGTCGAAGGACGCTCCAGGTATGATGAAGCGAAATTTTGCCTGTTCCACAGGGTACCAGGCCACGACCTGCGAACCTACATGGCTTGGCAGAGCAAACTGGAGGCTTTTTACGATGGGCGTGGGAAAATGCCCGTGCTCCCAAAAAGAAGGCGGCGGCCGGACGAGTGAATCTTTGGGGCCGGACCTCGGCGACCTTGACACAGGTTCAGCGGGGGTGACCGCCGGATCGACGTCATCTTCAGCGTCTCATCGGCTTACCAGTCCCAGCGTGAGCTCAAGGCTGCCTCGCGGCCCATCTATCAAGTCGCCGCTGGGAAGCCCATCAAACAGCACTACAAATGGGTTGGGGTCGCCATAACTTTTTCTTCGGAGGATGTTCTCCAAGGTATGGCCAAAGACTTGAAGACCGCCTTGGTCGTGACCCCGACCATTAGCAACACCATGGTCGGGCACGTTATGTTCGACGGCGGCAGCTCCCTCAATCTGCTTCAAGCAAGCACTCTCGACCGGATGTAGATTCCCCGATCGAAGGTCAAGAACATAGCAGTTCCGTTCTTCGGAATTGTCCCTGGCAGCTCGACCATCCCCCTGGGGCAGGTGGTCTTGCCTGTCACCTTCGGCGACTCGGACAACTTCCGCACCGAGCTAATCACCTTTGAGGTGGTCGAAGGAGACCTTCCGTACAATGCCATCCTCGGACGGCCCGCCTTGATCAAGTTCATGGCGGCCAACCACTATGGCCATCGATGTATGAAGCTGCCAGGTCCCAACGATATCATAACTGTGCGAGGTGACCTACAGGCGGCGCACGAATGTGAAACCAAGGCCTTGGCCCTCGACGGCATGTTGCCTCAGCGAGGTCCAGAGGCGATGGTGAAAACGCTTCGTCGAAGCGGCGATCTAGCCAATGGTCGGCGAAATTTGTCTTGCTCGAAGAAGGCGCCCCGACTAGGTGCGTCCACATTTTGGCCAGGTTGAGTTCCAAATAGGAACTCGAGCTCATCACCTTCCTCCGCGCCAACAAGAGCATATTCGCCTGGGACCGGGCAGACATGCTGGGAGTTCCAAGGGAGGTGATTGAGCACAAACTACAGGTCAGGCCAATTTGCTGACCCGTGCGACAGAAGCTGCGTCGTTTTCCCCTGAAAAGGTCATGGTGATCAAGGAGAACCTCTACAAGTTGTTGAAGGCCAGGTTCATTCGTGAGATAGACTACTCCGAATGGTTAGCAAACCCGGTCATCGTGCAGAAGAAAGGCGGAAAGTGGAGGATGTGCGTGGACCACACGGGGTTGAACTCGGCATGCCCGAAGGACAACTTCCCCTTGGCATGGACGGTTATGCGACTCCACGACGAGCTTATTTGGGATGCTAAGCTTCCTAGATGCCTACTCTGGATATCACCAGATCAAGCTGGCGGTAGGCGACGAGAGCAAGACGTCATTCATCACGCCGTTCGGGACCTACTGCTACACGACCATGTTGTTTGGTCTCTATAACACCGGTGCCACATTCCAGCGCCTGATGACCAAGACATTCGACCCTCAAATCGGCCGCAACCTCGAAGTCTATGTGGACGATATCATCTTCAAGAGCTCCTCGGAAGACAACCACATTCAAGACCTTGAGGAGACCTTTACCAACCTGAACAAGCACAGAGTAAAGTTCAATCCGGAGAAGTGCGTATTCGGCGCGGCTTCGGGAAAGGTGCTCGGCTACATGATCGGGGGCTCGGGGGTTGATCCAAATCCGGAGAAGATCGAGGCGATCGAGAAGATGGAACCCCCGACCTCGGTTAAGCAGGTACAATGCCTCACCGGCCGCATGGCCACCCTCAGCCGGTTCATCTCGAGGCTTGGTGAGCGTGGGCTGCCATTCTTCAGAGCCCTGCACAAACAAGGGAGTTTCGAATGGACTCCCGAAGCGCACCAGTCCTTCGACGAGCTTAAGGTATACTTGTCAACCCTACCCTTGCTCACGACTTCACAGCCTGGCGAGAAATTGATACTCTATCTCACGGCCACCGCCCAAATTTATCGTTATTGTCGATGGTGAGCAGGGTGTCTGTTGCACCGATCTACTTTGTCGGCGAGGTCTGCCGCGGCCGAAGGGCGCTACCATGCAGTGCAAAAGCTACTGTACACTCTCCTCATGGCCTCGCGTAAGCTTCGTTATTATTTCTAGGCACACTCCGTGGTCGTCCTGAGCAACTTTCCGCTCGGGGACATTTTAAGGAACCCAGAAGCTGGTGGGCGCATCGCCAAGTGGGCCATGGAGTTTCAGATGAGTTCGAACGATTCGGCAAGACCTAGGTAGACGAACTTCCCACTGTCTTATGGTCTATTCGTAACACAACGAGCCGAGCGACAGGGTCCACACCCTTCCAGCTTGTGTTGGTCTGAAGTATCCTACCACGGAGGTCATGTTGGGCTCTACGAGTCGACTTAGTGCGACCAGTCGACTTCGAGCAAGAACGGTCTCTAGACCTTACCCTGGCAGAACAAGTAAGATGCCGTGCACTGCTACGATCAACGCACTACCTGCAAGCTCTTCGCAGACATGCGTCTCGATCGGTACGACCTAGGGAGCTCCTTGTTGGGGCCTAACCATAAGACGAATCCAGGCTCGTCCAACACCAACAAGTTATCCCCACGGTGGAAGGGCCCCTATAGAGTCGTTTCAACAGATCGCACGTGGGCTTACCGGCTAGAGATGCTCGATGGCAGAGAGCTCTCTAGCTCGTGGAACATAGACCAGCTTCAAAAATTTTATGTGTAACACCTTTACCTTTAATTTCAATAATGTTGTTATTTAATTCTTGGTCTTTACACCCTTCCTTCATCTAGTACTTTGTGAAAATTTGAGGTCGAGTTCTCCTTGAGTCCGACCTGCATACAAGCGCACCTGCTCTTGATCCAAACGTTGCGAGCTTGAAAGTTCACCTCCAGTGGTCGAGCTAATTGTAAGCCGAATCTCTTCACAGCTTAGCTCCCTCTGCGCCAGGATTCGAACTAAAGCCCTTGATTGGGACCCGTGGCGATATCTTGAGTCGTGGTCGAGATTCGAATGTCTGATCTAGAAACGATCATAACACTGTCAAGTTTGGTTTTCTCCTTATACGCCCATGTCACTTTCCCCTGTGGAGTTTCTTTTCTCCGACCTTGCAGGTCGTGGTTCTGTGCAGGTGTCTAACTTTGCGCCCAAGGCCGGCGTTGCTCAACCTTGGATCCAACGGGGGCTGGATGAGGATATGCTACCGACGAAAAGCTAAGTGCATAACTAAAAACAAAAAGAAGCAAAACACTAAAATTTCCTTGATCAAGAAACTCTTAAGTAAACCAAGACACAAGTTCTTGCCTCCAAAAGCGATGTTGCTCTGCTGGCATTTTGTCTTACAAAATATTTTTTACAGGAGAGCAGGTATGAACCTATATACAGATCGGCCATCTCGCAGGCAAACTTCTCCTGCTCGAGCTTGGCGACCCTGGCCCTTAGGGTCGACAGCTCGCCTTGGAGCCGAAGAGCTTCGGTGGAGGCGTCGGCAGCGCGGCGTCGCTCGTCTTGGAGTTGGGCCAAGGTTCTCTTCGTCGCCTTGCTGGCCCGCCCCAGTTTCTCCTCGAGCTCCCAAATTTTAGCCTCAAGCTCGAGGGATGCCTTCACCGAGGAGGCTGCTTGATCTGCGGCGGCCTTCATCAGCTCCTTCGTCTTGGCTCGCTCGGCCTTGAGCGCCTTAGCGGACCGCGCGCGCTCATCGTCCACGGCCTTGAGTACGTGGTCGCGCTCGGAGGCGATGGCCCGTTGGAGCTCGGCTGCGTGTGTGGCTTCTTGCGCCTTCATAGCCCGGCGGAGGTCGGCGACCTCGTTGGAATGAGCAGTCACCGTTTTCTCGGCTTCTTCCTGCTCGATCTCCAAAGTCTCGATGAGCTTGAAGCGTTGTACCTCCTGCTTCTCGACCACGTCGAGGAAGACCCTCAGCGCATCGACGTGCGTTTGAAGACCGTTCAGCCCTTGGGCGACGTTGTCAATTGCCTGCAAGGTTCGAAAGATAAAAGCAACCCTCGTCAGAAGGATAAAGAAGAAGAAGCTCGAGCTAGTATTCAACAAGAGCATGAAGGGGCCCTGTACCTGGGTAAGCCAGCCTACGAAACTTGCACGGGTGTAAACATCAGGCCCGTCGCCCGATGTCCCCGGGGTGGAGTTGTCCTCTGCCGCCGCTGGGACGTTTGGGCAAGGACCTTCGGGCACTCCACCGAAAGTGACCTGGCGTTGAGTCGCCTCCCCCAAAGGGCTCAGCTCACCGCTGGACTTGGACCTGGCAGCGGCATTGGCCTCATCCTCCGTGGTCGAGGCGCCGCTCGCTTCCACCCCCGTGGGGGCCTTGGCCGGATCCTCTGCGCGACCTTCCAGAGGATGGTCGGCCTCGGTGGCCGGGGGCACCACAGCTTCGGCGCCCGAGGCAACCTCAGCGGGAGTGGCTCGGTCGGCCTCCGCAGCTACGGCCGAGGCGTTCTAGGCGCTATCTTCTGCAGCGGCCCCAGGCGGGTCAGCGCCGTCCTCGGCGTCCATGTTGTCGGCGGCGTTGTCCCCGCTGGCCGCGGGCAGGACTTCGACCTCGACCGGGTCGTCAACTCCTTGGTCGAACTCATCGGCTAGGACCCAGCTTTGTGGGCCCGGGGGAGTGTGCCCCTGGCTCGACGATCGGCGGGGCGCCAACACGTAGTCGGCTTCCTCCTCCTTGTCGGACTTGGACTCGCCCTGGATAACAGCCATTGTCAAGACGGGCAAGTGTTGAGCTCGAGCGCTCAAGGTCTGTGATTAAGAATGACTACTAAGCTAAAAGGCATAAAGGGAGCCAAGCAAATGAAGGGATGGAGGCTTACTCGGGTCGACAGCCTCCGTTTCGCAGGAGGCTGGCGAGGGCCTTGGCGCCCCGAGGTTGAAGGGGCGTTCCACTTTCGGGTGCCCCCAGCCTGGGACCTTGGGTCTCGCGGTAGCTCCAAGTCCACTGTGGCAGAGGACCTAGGGCCCTGTGGTTGGGACCCTTGGGCCGTCTGGGGACTCGAAGTCCTGGCAGCGGCCGCCGCACTCTGTTGCTGCAAGAAGAAGGACATGTCAGGAGACGAGGTGACGCGAGCGTGAGCTCGGGGGCTCGACTATGGGAATTCTTACCGTTGTGCGGTCACCTCACTCGACGTGGGGCTTTTTCGCCTCCCGGCCGCTTGCTCTGTCCGGGAGTGGCTTCTTGTTCCCCTTCTTGCCCTTGCCTCGCCGGGCAGCGGGAGCATCCTCCTTACCGTCTCGAACATCTCCTGGTGGTCCTGCGAGCACACCGAAGGATCAGGGAAAGCTCCAAGGGCGTGCAAACTAAGGGACTTGGCCTGGAGTAGCTCACCTCGGCTTTCCGGCGTAGTATGTTTTTCGGGACAGGGTCGTCGATGGTGTAGTCGTGCGCCCCTTTCCCGAACATCTCGTTCATCCTGACAGCGATCTAAGACTCCTTTGGCGCTGTAAAGAAATCAAACCGTCAAGGAAGCCCGAAGGTCGAATTTGAGCAAAACTCTAGAGTAAGAAGATCTACCGGATGTGCCCTTGTGGGTCAGGTTGTCGCGCCCCTTGATCTCGTAGAACGGGTGTACCCTCTTCCATAGAGGAATACCTGTTCATGAGAATCGTTAGCGATCCTTTGCCGGTGAGGCCGCGTGTGGCGCAGATGTGTATGGCGGCGATGGCCTCCTCGTCGACCTCCAGGTCGTCCGCCTCGAAAACTGCTTCTTCTCGATGGCCGGTCCGTCATCGCCCGTAGCCGTCCTCGCCCTTCTTGAGTAGAACCACCGCTCGGTCCTGATGAGGTCCAGATTGGTTGGGGAAGGACCATGGGAGCCTTACCCGCAGCCGGAAGTAGAGACATCCGACCATGGGGTCCTTCCCGGAGCGGAACAAGTTGAAATAGCGGAAGAAAAGCGAGGGGGTGGGAAGGATTCCGAGGAACCCCTCGCACAGGTGGGAGAAGATAGAAAGAAGGAGGATGGAATTGGGCACCAAATTGATGAGCTCAATCTCGCATTGGGCGAGGACCACTGCCACGAAGTCGCTTTCCGGCGTCCGTAGGCCGAAGAGCGTGTAGTGATCGGTGCAGACGAGCTCATCGTCCCAGGGATGTGGCTCGGTCTCGCCGCCCGGCAGCCGCCACATCGCTGGGTCTAGCAGCCCTAGACCCTCGAGCTCCTCATCCTCGCCATTGACATGGAGCTTTTCGCGAGCTTGGCCATGACGGCTGTTTGGTGCTTCGTCGAGGAAGGAAGAGTTGGCTCAAGCAAAAAGCTAGGAGGCGAAGAGCGCAGGGAGATCAGGAACTTTCCAAAGGTTGCTGAAGGCTCGGGTTTATAGGCCCAGCTCGTTGCTGGTTCAAGACTAAGGCGTCTCAAAAGGCGTACCCACGGTGATTTGACAGGTGCAATTATGGATTGGGCAGCAGGTTCGAGGCGTTGCAGGCAGTTCCACTGACCGATCATGACCGTACCAAAATCGCGAAGTTCAAGGGGTGCCAAGTGTCTCAAAGCCGAAGCCTTTTTTTGTGGTCTCCGCCCGACTTCGACCAAAGGCTCAAGGCGTCTGGAAGTCTGTCCCCTGCGCCTACGACGTGAGGCTCGAGGTCGTTCTAGGTGCCCTCCCTGACCTAGAGCCTCGGGGCTGGCGGCGAGGCGAGAGATCTTCAGGGTCAGCGCGGTCAGCAGGGTCCCTAGCTCGGGCGTCGACCACGACACAGGCCCAGCCCAGTCGACCTAAACTGGTTGACCCGAGTTCAACCCCGCGACCTCGGGCTCAAGGGGCGTGAGGTTAGCTCTTGCTCGGCGGCTCCTTGGATTCGGAGCGTCGTCCACTCGGCAGTTACCAAGACCTGGGATGGTGGAGTCAAGGCAGATGTGGGCGGCATGTCCGGAACGGTTGCAGCCCACCTTCAATGCGCACGAGGCCACTAATCCGGCAATTTCTCCTGTCCGTTATAGGCAACGGCTGGGAAGATATAAGACTCCACAGGGCGTGCGTACTGGCGACAAGGACAAGCGATCTACTCACACACACCACACCAGTGCATGAGCAATAGGACAGTAGCTATTACTGACACACTCGAGCTTGAACTGTAAACATTTCTGTACTCAAGAATAGTGAAGCTCACCGCCTCAGGGCAAGACTGGAGTAGAGCTATTACCTTCATAGGGGTTCGAACCAGTATAACTCACCATGCCCCGCTCGTTGTCGTTTAGCCCCGACCAGCACCGCGTCGAACCTGTTCCTCCGTTGGGCAGGGCTTGTTTCTGGGTCCCCCGATTTCACTAACTCCATTTTATATTTGCGGTCAAGCGATCCCGATCGTCGACAGTCCCTCATACACACTAATCCCTCTTCACTCCCTTGCGGTCCGGCTATCCCGATCGTCGACACCTTGCATTTATGCATTTGCAAATACCACCTTAAGTCTTGCTGAGTACGAAAGTACTCACCCTTACTTAATCTATTATTTTAGGTAGACAAAGTTAGTGAAACTTCGAAGGTTTGTTTCCGTCGCAGGATTCGGGATCTTTATCGATGCGATCTTTCTAGGGATTTATGCCTTGTCAGTTGCCTGTAGGTTAGATAGGCACGCTATAAGACCTTGCTTCTTTTGCTGCTATATACTATGAGTTGTAAGATTTCTTTGTATAATAACTTTCACTTAAACAATATAATGTATGGTTGTGATTTCAATTGTTGTAAATGTGCGTACTAGTTACTGATCCAGGGACTAGTACTAAAAGCATATGGAGGTTCTTGTTCCTTGGAACGGGGTCTCACAGTCTATGTCCAAAACGTAATGTATTTTTTAATGAATGGAGTGTAAAAATTACTTTTATTCGAACGTAAGTACTACTGCTGCTAAAAAAGCATGCACGGTTGCTTGCTTCTTGATCGATATTACGTATTTTCAATTTAAAGTGACTATGTTTGAACCGTCAAGTATTTTATGTTATAAATTAGTGGCTAATACTACTAGTATGGCACTGTATGTTATGGCTAAAGACTAGGTTCAAATCCCACTATTAGTGTGTTAGGTGGCTTTATTTGTGGATTTTTCAGGATTTTGATCGCGTAACATTCTATTTGCTGCACTTTAAGGGAAAAAGTCTTAACCAACTACACCTCTTTGCAAAAAGAAAAGCATTCTATATTGTTGATCTACACTTTAAAGGGAACATTTATTAGGCGGATGTCAGCTTCTAACACACAAGCAGCGGAGAATATATGCCATCCCCACTTTCACCAAAATTGCCTCTCAATTCCCATCACTTTCAGCTAAGAGATTTGGGAAGTTCCAACCAGATTCGAATTCAAAATTTGAACACTTTCAAATGCAGCTTCATACTTTTAACTACATAATTGGAACACATATGAACTGCAAAATTGAACTTTCACCGACATAATTCTGACACATCCAACTACAAAATTTAACTTTCAACTACTCCGAACACTTTCACCTATTAATTTGAATTTCAAGCACGAAACTCAAAACACTTTCAACTCGACATCATAAAGCTTTTCACCTTGAAGAGAAACCTTCCCATGGTCTTCTAAGAAGAAATGAACTGTCGGGGCTCCCATTCGCGGCCCTGATCTAGTGGCCGGGTTTACTGCCGGGAGCAATGTTCTTGGGGCGATGTGGTGGAGGCAGCAACACAAAAAGGAAAAGGAGGGGAAGGGAAGCGGTAGAGGAGATCCGGGAGAAATGCGTCCATTGGCAACCAAACTCATGGATATTCGCGATTTAGCAGATCCACACTTTAAATTCTTCATATATGTGCAACAATTGAATTAAAGAAATAAAAGTTGTTTCATAGTCTTTAAAATATCGATTGGGCTTAAATTTTTCTTAGGAATATTTTTTTGATAAAGGTTTAGCACAAGAAAATGATGAGAGAGAAGTGGGAAAGTAGACGTGAATTGGTGAAAGGTTTTAGGGAGAAGTGAATAAAATGGCCTGCTCACTTACTAGTTTACCACTAATACCAATATTAAGTTTTACTAATTAAGGAGGTTTAGTAGAGAAGGGTGCCCTTAATTTTTTGAGGCCCTGTGCGGTTGTTCATATTGCACATGCCTCTGATACAGGTCTGGATGTAGTGCTGTATGAGATGCCGACAGATCGAACACTGAAGAGGCTGACAAACAAAGAACAACTTTTTTTTTCCAAATAAAGAACAAGTAGAACTAACTAGTTGAATGGGCAACTTGCAGGTTTCTCTTAGTGTTACTCATGAGTAGCGGTTAATTTTGTGATCTGATCTCCCCATGGAAATAAAGGTTTTTGATATCTATAGAGTGACCATGCAGATCCGAGAAGCTGAAAAGATTTTGACGCAAAGAAAATATAAAGACCAACATAAAAGATAAAGACTTTTCCTTTAGACTCCAAAAGGTAAAATATATACACCATACGATATAGGATTCCTTCCAAAGTAGTGGTATAATTTACATGGTATAGCCAAAAATTCTTTCTGGTATAGATGCTAATCAAACATTCAGAAAGCAATAAGCACTGAACAGTGAGATAACGAAAATGAATTTTCTTTATGACGGAACTGGTTACTAATATTCGAGAAGTTCAAAAAGTTAATGAGAAAGTGACCACGCACTGAACTTATTCAATTATTGTATTTAGTCATAATTATCTCTCTTGACACACTGAAAGCTTGAAACTGATTGAGACGACGACGACTTGGAAGTCTTTCGGATGGAAACAAATGGAAAAGAAGCAGTGAGGACGACCGGGAAGCTAGTGGTAGGAAATGCTTTACATGAAGTGGAAAATATATATACGTGATATTGACTTACAGACAAAGGGAAAGGGGTAGAGGAAATCGGGGTGGAGTGCATCCGTTGGCAACCTAACTTGTGGATGTTTGCGATTTTGTAGATCCACGCTTTAAATTTTTCATATACGTGGAACTAATCCCATCACTTATACATACTTGAACCACTTGGGCAGCCTGGCCTGAATTTTTTGCGCTTTGGGCAGGGCTTGGGCCTTTTCAACACACCAACCTAGCATGAAGCCTGAGAAAACCAATATAAATAATAAGAAATATTTTATTCAAGGAAAAGAATATTAAAACAATATTTTATTCCAAAAATAATTTAATTTTTTGCAATTTTGTAAGTTTAACTATGACCTATTTATTTAGACTTAAACTTTTTAGTTTATAGTTCAAATCTAGCTTTTAAACTTAAATAAGCAAGATGCATTTGGGGGCTGTAATTTGAAATTTGAAAAATTGCTTTTTTTGGTTTCTTTGAAATATAAAGTAGGTATGGTAGTGGTATGTGGCTTTTCTTGTTATCTTTGTTTAGCAAATTGGTTGTTCTGTTTGTAGCTTTGGAGGTAGTAACATAGCGAAATCTGTGGTGTCCAGTGGGAGAGTGGCGTGAAGGTGGCGAGGCAGGCGCCCGAGAGGTTGATAAAGCGAGGCGAGCAAGATGAGAGGTAGTCAAGCGAAGCCATAGCTAAAAGCTTCTCCCAGCTGACTCTGACTTTTGGGGTGTTTCTCTGTGGCAACTTTCTAAGCGCTGCGACCATGCTATTTGGGGTAGTTTTTGACCCAAAACTGAAGCACCCCCAAACAACCCCTAAAGTAATTAGCTTTTATATGTGTGAGGTGAGTAATTTTACTCCAAGTCAATTGGTATTTCTACTACTTCTAATTATGAGTTGGTGGCGGTGGTCCGTTCTCTCCCTCCCCCCGGGGGGCATACTCATGAAACCGTCATTGTCCTGATCTTCTATACATTGGTGAACGGAAAAAGTTTTAATTCGATTGGATATGCATGCATGCGTGATCTGCAACGTATCAGACTCTTATCTCAATCGACCGATTCTTTTTCCATATACTTCACGGCCAATTCTTTTTCCATATATTGCACGCATACAGTTTCTGAGTTATCATGTGCCTTTGAGTTGCCATATGCATCATTTCCATTAAATATTTACTTGCATGTGTAGATAAGATTATCTCTTCTTTTTATCTAATCACGTATGGACTTTATTCCGGCCGGTCAACAGAATGCGTATGGCCATACATGACACGACTAAATAAGTTTGTTATTTCTATTTCTACTAATTCTAATTAGAAGTTAGTGGTGATACGTCTATTCTCCACCCTCACCCCGACACGTGTGCACACTCGCGTGGCTTAGTGGAAAGCGAGTAGTAGCCACCCCAGTAGATTGGATTAGATCATCCCGCCACAGGAGGTAAATGAATATGTATGACTCATTTATTGATTTCCTTTCTCCCATTGATCTAGCATTCGAATCAGCGGCGATTGCTCCCGGTTCTTTTCAAATTGGATTGATTGATTCCCTTTTGAAGGAAGTAGAGCTCCGATTTATGGAGTTGGGTCTCTTCTCGCCTCTTTCTATTTTGTTGCCTTCCTTATTCGACAATTTGTTAATTTGGATTCCATAGATATCTTTTCGGTTGCTGAATCTATATAACCCCACCGCTTTTTGCCTCTCCTGCAGATGTGTTGAGCTTATCCGTTGAGCAGAGGTAATAGGCGATCTTCCTAATCTCGTCAATGCGGCACAGGAGCAGGTCACCAGTGATGGGCGACGAGATGGGCTGGTGGCTCTGTTGGAGCTCGCTGCGGTGGATGATATTAATAGGTTGAGGGAGGCGCTCACAGGGGGAGACAGTAGAGTTGGTTCATGGGGTAGGACTATAGTATGGCCGAAGCAAGGCGAACAAGCTACGCACGCCGCTGATGGTAATAACTACATATGGATGACGCCTACCTCTTCAACGTCTTTGCGCCCATGGGGTAGCAGGTGATGCCTCTCTTGATCGATCTTAAATTATAGCGTTATAAATTTACAATCCCAAGTGTTGTGATGCTATTATTTAAATTTGTGAAATTAAATATAATTTTAAGTTCGAGTTTGTAAACAGGTGCTTAAAATTAGTATGCTTCGATGAATTGATTTAAACATTTAACCATTACATATTCAAAGTGATTATTATTCAGACAAAGTTAGTGTTCTTTGCAAATAAATTTTTTATCGTAAATTGAGTTTCCGTTGCAACGCACGGGCACATGGCTAGTTAGTCTAAAACCAACCCTCAATAAGGTAAAACAACATATATCCGGTAGCTTTTGGTTTTTAGTTATATAGAGGCTTATGGTTTTTGAAAAAACCTTGATAAAAAATCATCTATTTGTTTAGATTTTAGGTTTTTTAGCTTTTAAACTTGTGAAAAACTCCCAACAAACAGGGCCTATGCCGGGCAGGGCCGGCCTTCACGTTTGAACAGGTCTAGCCACCGCTAACGAGCAGGTTGTTATAACCCAATTGCTCTACTCTCCGAGCACACTTCTGAGCACTCCTTTGTATGCTTGGTACAAATGCCTGGTGCCGTGTTGATATAGACCCGCTTCTCTTAGATCGTCCAATCTGATTGGTGAGTGAACAAAAGGGGAGCGAGGGGGAGAGTGAATCCATCGCTGGAGGTGGATGGAGATTTTCGGCGCTGTCGGGTCCGTCCTTGGGAAGCTCTGCTATGTGATTGAAGACGACAGGAAGCTGACACGCACCCTGAAGAATGATCTCAGATCCATCAAGGACGAAATGGAGATGGTGAAAGCCCACTTCGAGGTAGCGGAGGAGGAAGGCAATATCCACGATCCTTTAAAAGAGCAATGGATTCTGCAACTACAAAATTTGGCATATGATATTGAGGACTCCATTGATACCCTTTATCAGAGCCCTGAAGTATTGTTCATTCGTCGTGGTGTAAGCATATTGAAGGGGACGGACCACCGCCCTGAATCTATCGAGAAATTCAAAAGCTTCAAGGAAAGAGTCATCAGCTTACGAGACTGGAAATCAACGGTTGCAACGACGATCAGCGCCCCGTCCGGATCTCAGTCTGGCACTACCCTCGGAAATCAACAGTCGCAAAACAGCTACACAGGTGGAAATAATCATGTGGGCATCGACGGACCCAAGAAAGAGGTCATGGATTTACTACTACGGCCGGTGGCAGCTGCCGACGGCGAAGCAGAGCGGCTGAGGGTGGTCTGCATCGTGGGCTTCGCCGGCCTGGGAAAGACCACCCTCGCCAGGGCCGTGTTCGACAGCCTCCACGAGCGCTCGTTCCCTTGCCGTGCTTGGGTTGTCGCGTCCGAGAACAGGGATGCGAGGGAGCTTCTGGGGGAAATACACCGGCAGGTTGGCGGCGGCACAACTGAAACCACTCTTGCGCAGCTCGGAGAAAGTCTCAGAACATACCTGCATAGTAAGAGGTACGCACACCACCACATCCTCCTTATCTCCACTGTAGGAATTAAGCTCCATAGCAAGCCCTCGAGGTTAGTTTTTTTTTTTATGTAAATCACCCAATTCTTCTTCTGCTGCTGCTGATGATGAAGAATTCTTCACACAGCTCTAGGTTAAGTATTGCTGTTATTTTAATTTTGGGTTACTCATATAAAATTTTAGGGAAACTACAGATTATAGCGTGAACAGAAAAATAGCGGTGAATGAAGGCACTTGACCCCCAAAAACTCAAACCAGAGCACTTAACGCCCTTGTCTGGGTTATGTGGGTGGTTTGCCCGGTCCTCTATAGGCATCCGTCCTTGAGAACGCACAGAGGAAGAAAAAAGGGGAAACAACGGAAATCAGCTGAGGTATAGCAAAGCTGGGGAGGACGAAGAGAAGGCGACAGTCAACGCTAGCAGTAGTGTGCCGGAGAAGTAGAACAGGAGAAGACGGGAGTTGGCGGAGGCCAGAGTCAAGATGACACATCAGACCATGCATGGCAGCATAAGAGGTGGCAGTGGGACAAGAGATCGTTTTTTTCCTATATATTTGATTTTCTGACTCGTACAAAAAAATGTAGATGCCATCATTCGAAAAGGAAATAATTTAAGCACCATTATAAACGTGGAAAAATCACCTAAAAATAAACTTTAAGTTTAGGGTGCAGGATGTCTGGTTTTGAAGTCTAGGGTGTTAAGTGGACATGATGCATTGAATTCCTTGTAAAAAGTGGACACAACAAAGTTTAGGGGGGTTACATGAACTTTCTCCAAAGTTTTAATACACTAAAAATTTCAATATCTTAGTTACACCCTCTTTAAAAAAAAAACAAAAGTGTCCTCCTAGACGAATATAATCAAAATATTCTAACTTTGACCGACAATTTTTTATATTTATTTGATTACATGAAGAGGATATAAGTACATTTGTCTTGAAAAATATTTTCCTAATATTACAATTTATTCGGTTTATAAATATTTTCAACTTGGATACATGCCAACGTAAAATATCGTGGTTTCAAAGCTGCTATTGGGTATCTCATTGGAGCGTCCATTTAAGATCCAAGAAGTGCTTCCATGCTTCTCCTCTTTACTGATTGCATAAATAATGAAGTATGAATAAATAGTAAATAGTGATTATTTACCTATTTGTTTGTTTCAAGATTTGTGTAACTTGTATTAAGAGGGAAAGTATTGAAGCACTGCTCTTAAGATCCACATTTTAGTGCCACGGACAGTGCTTTTTTAAAAAAGGCCACATATCTAGAGCAACCTTACCTTACAGTTTCATCTTGCAACCGCCTATCAGCCACTAGATACGCAATGCATGCTTGGGTCAAAGGTGGGATAGATCCCCTTACTCAAGTTGTTTTCCAAAAACAAAAATGCACCCGGCCTTGGCAAATTGTGCAAAACACCCTAGATCAGCCATGTTGAACTCTAGTCTCTAGACATGGTACAGGTGCAAGCACATTCTGGCCAAGGCCTCTTACCATCTTCGACTCTTCCACCGCCACCGAATCTTGGTGCGCAGCGATTGTAGCCGGTCGTACCTAACCACGCAACCACTTGATCTAGCTATCGATGATAATTACCTACAAATAGGGTGTAAACGAATCGAATAAAAATCAAATAGTGGTCAAACCACATTCGTATTTGTATTTTTGAAATGAATACAAATTTGAATATACTCGAATATGAACACGAATCTAATGTCATAACAAATTAGCAAGACTACCTGTGCAATTGCGCGGATAGATTACAATACAATTCTCTTTGTTATGCAACTCTAATGCCTATTATTGAAAATACAACTATATTTGTCATACAACTCTAATATCTACATATGATTAATCCACACTGTTGTAATATGGCTCCATCAAGATAAACAGTGTAGATCATTCTCTGTTTCTCTTGATTAATGAGAGAATTTCTAGTTTTTTTTGTTTTTGGATTATTGTGAGATTTTCTTGCCCCACAATGAAGGATACGTTGAATCTCCCTTGTTGTTTATAGATATATAGATACAAATTCGAATTGAATATCTACTCAAATTTGGTCAGATTTGGATATCCTCAAAACTTATCAAATGGCAAGGTATTTATGATACTTTATCCTCATAAATAGCACCGCTTAGGAATTTTTTTAAAATAATATTATTTTATTTACAAATTGCGACATTAATACACGGATTAAAAAATTACGAAATAATATCTGATTGCCAAACCTTTTAGCCAAAATATGGTGGTCGCCAAACCATTAATGAAAATATAGTATCGCCAAACTGTTTGGCGACAATAGCCTAATCGCGTTAATACTCGTTTGGAACCGTTAACACTGAAATTAGGCTATTAGCCGCCACCCGAGCGGCGTATATTATTTCTGCAATTTTTAATCCGTGTATAATGTTGCAATTTGTAAATAAAATAATATTATTTTAAAAGAAATTCGCATGCTTAGTCATTCTAATTTATTTATTTCATCTAAAGGAAAATGAATTCACATTAACCTACAAATACTTGTCCAACAATTAGCTATATCGCAACAAAATATTTATATTGTTTTATCAAATTCAAATATGAATATGAATAGTGCAGGTGAAATAACATTTTGGATGGAAAAAGTCCATACCATATCTGGATCCACATTTTTGTGTGAATTTGTAAACAAATACGAATAGGACAAAAACTATTAATTTCAAAAATACTAATTATTCAAAAACTTGGTGGGCAAATTTTAGAAACAAAAACTATTTTGTGTTTGAGGGAAAGGGGATAGATGAGGAAAGAGGAATGAAGCGGATGGTGCCAAGTGTCACGAGAGAGAGCCTTTGAGAGGGAAGGGAAGTGAGGGAAGGAAGCATGTACTGCCTCTTGTCTCAATGAGAGGACATCGGAGCCCTCAAATTAGCAATTCCCATTGCTGATGAAGCTGTGTACGAGGTGCATGTTTAGTGATAACTAATAACAGGTTATCCACACAACTGCATGGCTAAATATTATGATTCAGTTGTCTTTAATATAAAACTCTACTTTTTACAATTAAAATGCAATTGTATTTGTTTGTATGACTCTAATATCTATATATGATTAATCCGCACAGTTATAATCTGACCCACCAAAATAAGTGGTGTGGAGATCCATCTCTTTATCTTTTGATCAATGTGAGAGTTTCTAGAATTTTTTCTTTTTAGGATTATTGTGGGATTTTATTGCCTTTAAAATGAATGAGATGCCTTGAATAATATACAATTCGACTTTCTATAATTGAAATACAATTGTATTTGTTGTATAACTCTATTATCTATGTATGATTAATTTGTACCATTATTATGATTAATCTGTACCATTATAATCTAGCCTCACGAAAATAAGTGGTGGAGACCCTTCTCTTTTTCTTTTGATTAATGTGAGAATTTCTAGAAATTTTCTTTTTTAGTATTATTGAGGAATTTTCTAGCCCTTAAAATGAAGGAGGTTACTTGAATAATATACAACTGTACTTTCTATAATTAAAATACAATTATATTTGTTATATAACTCTAATATCTATATATAATTAATCTACACCGTTATAATCTAGCTCCACTAAAATAAGTGGTGGAGATCCTTCTCTTTTCTGGGCCCCACCAAAATAAGTGGTTGTCGGCGTATTCCACAGCGGGCAGAGTCTCTGAGCCGGGTTTGGTTCGATGGGAGGGTCTTGGTGGTGGCAAACCCTAGCAGTGAAAACCCTAACGACTCCCACGAAGAACTCAAAGCCTATGAACTAAGATGACACAAAGATTTTTACCCGAGTTCGAGGCCCCTCAGCAGGGTAATAGCCTTACGATCTGCTAGATCTTTTATAGAGTGTTTGAAGCTAGTCTGAGCTCTCAGGTTACAAGTTCTTCCTTAGGTTCTCTTCTTGAACTTTCGATCCCCTTCCCCATGCACAGGTGCCCTTATATAGCCTAGGCTAACGGGGTAGGTAAAGGGGGTCATCATCTTGATCTTCATACATTTATTACTCCTTCCGTGTTGTCCCGTTCCTCGGCCTCATTAAATCTTGTGCGTAAGCTTCGCCTTGGTCCGCCCATATGTGACCCCTTTGTAGAGTAGGTGAGAAGCGCCCGGAGAATGGGCTTATGCGAAATCCTCACGGTCGATAGATCGACCTGACAGCCTGCCTCTGGCGGTATGCGATAGGGAAGGAGATTTGAGTGAAGCCACCTCGCCACCTTTTGCCTTGCGGCGGGCGGCGAAGCGTCTCGCCCGCTGCTAACCGAGCGCCACGTGGACCAGGCACACAGGCGGCGGGCGTGCTTACCCTTGCCCGAGCGCCCGTGGTTGGCGCCGGGTGAAAGGTGGCGTCTCGCTGCTGCTCGCCCGAACGCCCGTGGGCGGCACCTGGCCGTGAGGCGTGCTCGCCACCCGCTGTCGGTAGCCAAAACAAGCAGGCGTCCTCGCCCTTGCTCGCCCGAGCGCCACGCGACGCTTTTGTCGTCGGAGAGGTACCCAAAAAATCTGCGGCGCGATGGTGGATATCCTTCTCTTTTCTTTCAATTAATGTGATAATTTCTAAATTTTTTAGATTATTGTGGGATTTGTTTGCCCTTAAAACGTGGGAGGTACCTTACGTTCAATCTACCAACTTAGAGTCCGCTCCTTCAGGAAGAAGAAATTTGATAATTTAAATATCATTAGTTGTTTTTATTTATATAGATCAGTTATGAAAGTCCGTACGTCATTCCTGCATATAGTAAATGTTTGAGAATTGTTGAGATTTGCACGTTTTATTTTCACGCTTTTTCACCTAAATTGCATTTTGGCCCGATATTTGCCCATACTTGTTTGTAGAGTATACATTGACCATTTTAATTATCATTTTAGGTACATCGTTGTCATTGATGACATACAGAAAAAGGAATTATGGGAAACTGTAAAATGTGCCTTCCCAAGAAACAGTACTAGCAGCATAGTGGTGACCACAAGAACACAATCCGTCGCCACGGCCTGTAGCTATGGTAGCTACATGTACAAAATGCAACCCCTTGAGCGCGATCGCTCCAAGGAGTTGCTTTGGAGAAAGCGTGGATAGCTCTCGCCCAGAACCTCCACCTGCGCTGGATCCTGGTTTAGATGCCATCATCCATAAATGTGATGGTTTACCGCTAGCGCTGGTTAGCACAGCTCGATTTTTGAGACGACGGCAAGGTCTTGATGGAAAAACATGTAGACATGTCGGCCACGCACTTGGTGACTACCTAGCAAAGGAAGAAGACTTTGCGGATATGAAAAGAGTGCTCCTCCAGTGCTATCAAAGTTTACCAGACTACGGTCACAAGACCTGCTTGCTGTATGTAAGCGTATTCCCCAAGGGTCATCTGATCAAGAGGAAATGTCTATTCAGGCGATGGTCAGCCGAGGGGTTCGTGGTCGGACACGGCCGACTCACTGAGGAAGACGTTGCCCGTAACCGTTTCGATGAGTTGATTGACCGGAGTTTCATTGAGCCAGAGATGGGCAACAACCCGGGGGTCATGGGATACAAAGTGCGAGGTGTGATGCTGGAGTTCATCCTAGAACGGACAATCTCTCAGAATTTCATCTCTCTGATTCACAATGGTAAGCTTATACATGATGTGGCCCGCAGTGTCCGTCGACTCTCTGTCCAGCACAGCACCAAGGACAGTGCCAGACTTGCAATGGACAGTTTCGAAGAACTCTCTCATATCAGGTCGCTGACAATCTCGGCGAGCGACCTTGTAGATTTCCGGAGGTGTGAGGTGCTGCGAGTGTTGGATCTCGCAAATTGCAGGGGTCTCACTGACGACGTTCTTCGCAACATATGCGACCTGTTGCTTCTCAAGTATCTGAATCTGAGGGGTAGTGATGTTAGCAAGATTCCCGGGAAAATTGAAAAACTCAGTTGTTTAGAGACGCTGGACGTACGGGAGACAGAGGTGAAAACATTGCATATCGAGGTCATCACCCTGCCATCGTTACTTCATTTGTTTGGCGAGTTTCAGCTACATGGTGACGCCAGACTTACTTCTAGTAAACTGCAGACTCTGTCCGGACTTATCATGGACGAGCAAGGCCAATTTGCGCGTATTATGAATTGCACGAGATTACTCAGGAAGGTTAAGATACTGTTCAGGAGTGCTCCAAGTGCTGAGTTAACACGGCTTTTTGGGAGCTTTCAGGGAAACACTACCCTGGAGCATCTGTCAATTGATTGCGGCAGTCACACCATAGGCTCCCTGGACTCTCCAACAGCTCCCAGCATGATCAGCTCTATCAAACTACGAGGAAAGTTGGCAAGTTTGCCTGACTTTATGACATCACTTGAATTTCTTTTGGAGTTGCACCTTTTCGCAACTGGTTTGAGCTGCGAAGCTTTATCTGGCCTGCAGAGCTTATCTTGCTTGGAATATCTGACGCTGGAAGAGGATCGTCCCGTATTTGGGGATGGTATCTTCCTTGTGAGAAGCGGAGGATTCCCAAGCCTTCTGCGGCTGTGCTTTGAGGCCCCAAAGCTTCCACTAGTGCAGATCATGGAACGAGGAACCATGACCAATCTCACCTCTCTTCACCTGCTTTGTCCGGAATTTGCAGACGGGCTCGGCGTCACGGGCATCCAACATCTTCAACGCCTCAATGAGGTGATACTTCATCCTTCTGTTGGTGACAGCAAATTGGAAGCTTGGAAAGGAGCAGCAATCCAGCACAAAAACAGGCCCTATGTGAGGAAGCAACCAATCAACCACGCATAATGATTAGTGGAGCAGCACTACTTAGCATGTTATGTACTCTGTGTGATTGATGAAATGTTCCTCTCCTTTTTTTTTCCTTTCTTTCTTTTGGCTTATTCCTCCTTTTCGTTCGAATATGCGTACATATGTAAATAATTGGTACGGCTGCATACATTGAGCTCTTTGAGCGCATAGAGCAGCGAACTGTAATAAGTTGTTCCCGCTCAGGGTAATTATGTATGTATGAACTGTCATGTTATTAACAATATTGATTGCGCTACTATTGATTGCGCTGTACTAGATATCTCCGATTTATTTTTATTTGTGCGTTTTGGGCATCTACGCTCTTTGATACACTTCTTTGTTGTTTTCTAATTATATGTTGAAAAATATTTTAAAATAGGGTTAATTGGATATATATGTCACTGCGGGAACCTCTTATTCGAGATTTGCCTTTGTTTCTTTGCTTTTTGAAATATGCCATTATGAAACCGTGCTTATTGAAATATGCCACCGCTCACGACCGTGTCCCTTACGGTCAAACCGAAGCGCGGGACTCGAGGCGATTAGGACGTTTTTGCCCTGCGTATACGAATTTCTATATTTAATTTAAGGCTAAAATGGTATTAATATTTTATGAAATTTTTATCAAGATCTGAAATAGTATTATTAATCTTATATAAAGTTTTGAAAATTTTATCTTTTATATTTAAATTTAAAAAATCTGAAATTGCTATTTTCCTATTTTGAACTTTATTTGTTTTCTATTTTTGAATTTCCAAAAGTTTCAAATGTAAGTTTTAATTTTTATATTTTTACCAGAGGTAGATGAGGATCTCGGGTCACCAAGGTAAAAATCTTAGCTGAGATCTTCTTTGGAGATTTCTCTGAAATTCGACAAGACTTTGATGCGGAGGGCAAAATCGTCCAATGCGCTCGGTTTGATCGGACGGGACCGTGTATGCATAGCGGTGGCATATTTGAATAAGCACGGTTTCATAATAGCATCGTTCGAAAAAACAAAGGCGATGACAAATCTCGAATAAGTGGTTCCTACAGTGGCATATATCCAATTAACCCTTAAAAATATAATGATTTAGAAGTAACTTTGGCGACAAATCTATTAGTATAATTTTTACATGACAAATCCAAGATCTTACTACTTTATGAAGACTTTTGTTTTGGTAAGATCGCATGAGCACAGTTCTAAATAGGGGTGGAAATCGAGCCAAATTCTCATTTTTTTCGAGCTTTTTTTTGAAATTAACATAGTTTGATTTAATATCATTTTATTTATAATTTGGATATATTTTTAAAATCGAGCCAACGAGCCGAGCCGGAGCAAAATCTAATTTCATTCGAAATTGACTCATTTCAATATTTAATCAATGAACGAGTGTAATTAGAGCAATTTTGAACCGAGCCAATGAGCCCCACCACCGAGCTTTTTTCCTAGCCCTAGCTCTAAATGAAGAAATGGAAACTAAGTATATACACGGTGTAGCCCAAAATTCTTCCTGGTACAGCGAGCTATAAGCACGGAACTGTGAGAAAACCAAAGTGAATTTTGTTTGGAGTAAATTTCATAAAATTATAAGATTTTTTACAAACTATAAAAAAACACATGTTTTAACTCATATTTTACAAAACTACAAATTTTACGGAAACTTATATCATAAAACTACATGTTTTAGAATTGACGTTCTTTGTAATGGATCTGATAGTATGTACGAACATGGCAGTCTCACTTGTATCCATTTCCCGTTTCACTCTCGTGTGAGGCTATCACATGGACCCGAATTGTCACACTGTTACAAGAAATGATCAATTCTAAAACTTATAGTTTTGTGCTACAAGCTTTTCTAAAATATGTTATTTTATGAAATAGAAGCTAAAATTACAAGTTTTTTTATAGTTTGTAAAAAAAAATGTAGTTATATGAAATTTACTCTTTTATTTATGACCAAACCAGTTACTATTATTCGAAAAGTTTAAAATATTTCCCAGAAAGTGATCTTGCAATTGACTTATACAACTACTGTCTTTTGTCACATTTATCTCCCTTGACAGATGGAGACGACGATGACTTAAGTCTTTCGGACGGAAATAAACAAGCAGCGAGGACGACCTGGAAGTCTTTGGCATGCGAACAAAAAGAACATTAAGAAGCAGACGAAGGCACCGGAGAAGATACATGCATCAGTCCCCGTGTCTTTGTAATCACAATGGCGAAATAAGAAAAAACTAAAGGAGTGTTTCAGTTCGCGTTACGAGAAGACATCTGCCAGACTCATTCACTGTGAAACACAATTATTTGCAGTTCGAAACCATACTCGTATATGATGTTTGGGTGGCTATTTGTTTTGCCACCCAAATTGCAGTCGTCGCGCCATCGTGGGGCCTAACAAAAGGCAACAGGAGCTACGATAACTCATATTTTTTTGCAAAAAATATTTAATTAGTTACTGGTCTTGTCTGAATTCCTAAAAACTTGTCAAGTATGGTTTCGAACTGCAAATAATTGTGTAATGTTAATGTAACGGACCGTCCTTTTCAGGAGTGCATATAAATACCTTCACAGCTTCTCAGGATTTTAGCTGTAGGTAACTAAGTGTACATTGCTAGACATAAAAGCAAATGTGAATATTTTATAAAGAAAATAAGGGTCTAACGGCTAGAGTTTTACAAAAAGTACGGCTGGCACCGAATACATTACAGAACACCCACAGGAAAGGCTTGAGCAGATAGATCAAAGCATTGAAAACCAAATATCATTGCCATCTACGGTCTCCTTGAATCCGTCATCTTCTTGGAAATCTAAAGGGGGGGTTAGGAGTAAGGGTGAGTACACAACCGTACTCAACAAATCACGCGGAAATTCTGAATATTACATACAGGGATAAACGAAGGTAGGCACAGGTTTTTAAGTATTGTGGATGCAAATTATAAATATCAGTTTTCATTTTACATTTGAAACACAAATCATAAATAGCGTAATACCGTGGGGGTTTATTTGCAAAGTTCACATTTACGACAAGTTTTATTTTTGAAAACTACGAGGCGCGATTCACGAGAATCACCCTAGATTAACTCGGCTTCATGCTTAGGAAGCACTGGTATTCGAATACCATTGATATCACCCTACAGAGGTGCTCAGCTTTACCCATAAGATTTCTACGGTCGTTATACCACTCGAGATCAACATGCACCTTAAATGCATGTGGCCGGACCGAGATGAATCATAACCTTTTGTTGAACTTCCCTCCTTTAGCTCCTACCCAGTAGGTTACTTGGATCCCTAGCTTCTAGGACCGACTGGCCAAGACGGGCGGCGCGATCTAGCCAACTGAGGATACCTACTGTTGTGAGAACCGGTGAATGGCCACTCCATTCCTGTTTCACCCCGGTCGCTACGCGATCCATTCCTCCTACCATAAATGGTAGCTACCTCCTATAGGTATTCTAAAGGAAAGTACAATGTACTGAGCTATGTTGGAACAAATCATTAAGGTTGACCGGCCCAACTTATGGTTGAACAGGAACTAAAATTATTTACTTTGCCCAAGATATCGGTCCTTAAATGCCAAAGGCTCGACCAATGACATACCACAAACCATTGGTACCTACTGTACCACCACCACACCACAACTTTGCATTACGTCATCGGTTGGGGGATGGGCCAGCATCCACCTCCTATGATCCACCCAACGCTGTCCCCCTAACCGTAGCAATTTTCGAAAATCACCGAGCCATCTCTCGGAGATTTAAAACAAATTAACTAAAGATGAAAAAATTATATTAGCTTTGCTAATCTCGATGGTTCAATATTTTATAGCCTAAGATTAAAAAGAAATTAAGGCATAACAACGAGGTTTGGCATTGGATTGTATCTAATCATGTCATTCGAAACTATCTCCTTTTCTAGTTTTCTAAAATACCAAAAAATAATGCAGTACAGAAAATATACATATTCTTGTAATGGGCCTGGGTTCAACATGTTCAAGGAGTGTGGCTTACCTTGGGGGTCGAGAGGTTACGCCTAGAGAGGTGGTCAAGGTGGGTGTGCGGTCCCGACGGCCCGGCTCTGATGCGACTCAAAGGTACTCTTTCTGAGATTTGTGCCAAAGGTTTCTTGACGTTGGATCTAGCGCGAAAAGCATAACTAATAAATAAGCGAATAAAAACAAAAGAAAGAAAAAACAAAAAAAATCGAGAGAAAATGGCCGGAAAAAGGGTTCAGGGGTATTTTGAAAATTTTTTGGATTTGGTTTAGCGGAACGGAGGTTATTTTTGGACTCAACAGCTCGAACTGGTCAAGAATATGTATTTTGGGGTATTTTGGATTTTTGAGAATTTTTAGAATTTTTCTGGGATTTTTGGAAATTTACCAGAATTTTTAAATGATTTTTGGATTTAAATAAAATTTTATCCGAAAAATCAAGTTAAAATCTGGAAATATGAAATTAGGCATATAATTCTTGTCGGGACAGGATATGCAAATCAGAAACCCTCGTGTATCTTGCACTAGTCGAGGATCACGCTAGTGCACCTGATAGAAACATAGATGACATATCATTCCATATATTGAAATAACTAAGAAGAAGCAAATTATTATTGAATAAAACAAAGCGACCTTATGGTCAAGGTTCATACACCAATGCCTCTTGGCTTAAGAAACAAGTGAAACGATTCTTGTGAAACATAATAACTTAGGCCATTCGACATGCCACAGGCAATCGTCTGGAGAACGCTTTCCTAGTCCACGTAGTCTTCATAGTATTCCTCCTCTTGATATTCATTTCCTTGTCCTTCCTCAGCAACTGAACAACATGGGCATAAAGCCGTGAGTACAACGCGTACTCAACAAGTCGTAAGGAAATGATGCAATATATTCATGCACGGTTTGACAAAGGATAGTCATATGGTTCATTTGCAGAAAGCAATAATTTGAATTTAAATACAATAAATAGATTGAAGCTGATTGATAAAACAATAATAAATAAGCGGTAAATCAATGGTAGACAACATGAGCAGAATGACGAGGCATCACCCTCGTCATTTGAAACAAGTATCAACCACACAATTCAAGCGTATAGTTTTAGACAACAGAACACAGTGAACTCCCCGTTCCCATTTCAACAATTCCACATTTCATGAAAACATTCTATACCCGTGTGAAATTCGGGCTTGTCCATGACCGCGGACACGGCTATTCGAATAGTTTGACACTCTGCGAGAGGTTATGCGACTTTACCCACAAAACATGAACATCTCTTAGTGCAATCGATATTAACACACTTCCTTTGGTGTGTCGCGAGATATCATGACAAAGTCTTTATAATGCGTCTAAACTTGATCTTGCCCTCTAAGGTTTCGCTCCTCAGGGCCCCCTCTTGAGCCATGTGAATCTACCCGTACAACCCGGAACCCACACAAATATTTGGCAGTACTCAAGACTAAACATTACAAATTAATCAACTAGAGTGCATCCCATACCAGACTTGCGGTTGCAGTTAGGCCCAATTCAATGGCGCACAAGATTAAGTCCTTAAATCATCTCAAGCAAGACAACCACATCCCAATGTGCTAGAACAGCACCCCTTTCTTTACCACGATCACTTGCAGGGGAAAAACATTTTGTTCAACCAAGACCAATGGCATTCCCTACCATGGTACAACAAGTTTTACAACAGTGGTCGACGACCACAATTCCATATCTCATTAGGTCAAGATTAACATTAGTTCACAGTGCTATGAAACCCAACGTATGATTAAGCCAGGTCTAAGCATTAGCTACGTTAACCCAATGTTGGTATTACGACTATGTCCAACTAGTAATGTTCCAACCTAAGGTTAACAATGGATACATGACATTCCAATAATCAAGGTGGCATCCTGGCAATCAGGTAAATAGCTACTCCGTAAACTAATCATGGATACACAAATAGCATGCAATTGTATAAAACAAATTACTTTTGCAAACATAGGTACAACATGGTCAAGGACTACGACTTGCCTTAAATCGGCGAGACCACGATGCCTGCACTGAAGAACTTCTCCTTCGTCGGCGACTTCGACGCTTCTTCGACTACTGCATAAAAGCGGTGCATAAAAAGAATAAAATAAATTTAGATGAAACTAAAAATTATAATAAAAATACTGAGAGATAGAGGATGAATTTAGATGAATTTAGCAATTGGAATCACTCGATTCGAGATTCTGACGGAGGAGAAACAATTGTTTGAATTCTCAAAATCTGAAAATTGAAGCGAGGAATATTCCTTTGGAATCTTTCTTTTTCTGGATCATTGGTTTTGTTTTGTCTCTATGGCAGTGGGTCCCAGCTGTCATTGGCTTGACCTTCTTCAACACAAGCTGTCTGAGATGCAAAGCAAAAACGAGCGAAGCGGCGACAACGAAGGAAAGCAGCCAAGGAAAAGGACTCATGGGAGGAAAACTTCGTCAGCGACACGAAACTGTGAGGGTGCGGCTGGCTGTGCGGCGCCGAGGCAGCGGCGGACATGAAGAAGCAACAAAGCGGCCTTGGTGCTAGGAAGCGCCGCAGGGAAGCGGCGGCGGTGGCTCTGGCGAGGCGGTCTTTGAAATGATCTTGTGAGGGTGGCGAAGGTCATGCGCATAGTGGCCGTGGCGAGGGTACAAAACGACATCGGCGAAATAAACCAAACGGTCAAAATCGGACCGGCAATGCGACCAAAAAACACGAAAATTTCTTGAAACTAAGGTGAGCATCGGATAGCTAGCATCAAGAGGAGTCTCTGGTGCAAGGAATTGAATTGATTCATACCCAAGCGGGAGAAATCGGCAGACGAGCGAAGCGGCGGCCGACGGCGAACAAACTTGAAATTTGGAGTCAAACTGCAGCGAAAATCAAATCCGATTGAATGGTTATGATCATGGAGGCAAGGGCACAAAGCGAGCGATTGGTTTGTCTAGAAACTCACGGAGCAAGAGATGGCTCACGGTGTCTTTGGAGGGCGTCAGGCGTCTGTTTTCTTGAGTTTTGGGATGGCAAACGACACAGAACCAAAAGGGCAAGGTGAGCACGGTGTAGAGGACGTCGTCACGCACGTTTGGAGTACTCTGCGCTCGGAGAGCGAAGAAAGCGAAAGAGTTATGGTTAAAACAAAAGCGGCAAAGATTTGATTGCGTGACCGTTTAAACGATTTCGGATAAGCAATGATGGGATAATCAATCTCCATTACGGCGCCCGTCATAATGCTTCAAATCCACGTGTTTTGGTGCAGTATAATGGAAGATATGAAGAATTGAAAATCGGCTTGCAAAAAGAACTAGAACTGGAACAGGCTGTAAACAGTGTCAGTCCAATGAAGAAGATGCACAGTGAAAAATTTAAAGCGCGCGAGATAAAATAGCAAACGAGGTCTAAAAATTCTGGAAAAGATTCTAAAAATCCTAAATAATAAAATAGAACCCAATAAAATTGGTTTCATTATTTTTAGATGAATTTTGGAATTTAGATTATTTCGAAACGCATAAAATGGATTTGAATAAAGCGCGAGAGATAAAATACCAAAGGGTTTCTATAAATCTTGGAAAAATTCCCAAAATCATTATAGAATATTTGGAATGCATTTTAGTGTGTTTTGAGATTTTTGGAGCATTTTGGAACTCGGGTGAAATTTCGAATAAAGACCGGAATTGAGAATTTGATTTTGCGGACGGTAAAGGATTGAACTTCAATTTCGGAAGGATATGGATGCCAGGTTAATTATAACACCAAGGAAAATCCAAATTTTGAAATTAATTAATTTAAATTAACTTTAGTCAAAAGTGAAATTAGGGATATTACGATTCTGACTTTATTCTTGTGCGGCCTTAGCCATGTAGCCTAAGCGGCAGGCCAGCCACGAATCTGATTCGCGAGCAGGCCTCGGTAGCCTTGACCAATCTTGAGCGATGGGCGGTGGGTGGTGACGAGTGGGGTCCGATGGGCAGGAAGGGAGGTGGGCGACTAGCGTGCGGGCCAACACGAAGGCTTTGATGGCGGGACCACGCCGAGAGAGGAGCTCTGAGGCGAGTGGCGTGGGAGATGGCGGGCCGGGAAAACGGGGTTGGAAATCGGCGAGAGGGCTCGGAGGAAGAAGGGATAGCGGGAAAGGTAGAATTGCTTACTTGAACTTCGGGGATAGAGGAAAAACAAGGGAGGCAGTATTTATAGCCGACTTGAGAGGAAGGAGAGCTCAGGCGGGGAGAGAAAGGTCAGTGCAGGGGGGGTCGAGGCCTAAGCAGTCTTGTGGCGAGAGTGGAGGCGGCAGGCGGCAAGGTGTGGTGAAGCAAGCTCTGAGCAGGTGGCCTGAGGCTATGCTTGCTTCGGGATGGGACAAGTCGAGCAAATGGCGTGGAGAAGAAGCTCTTGTCTTGTGGCCGGGCGGTAGCCTTGAGCTAGGGGAGTTGGACCAGATTTGATGGGGACGGGGATCCCGATCTTTCGGTGAGATGATGATACGCCGATTTGGGGTGTGTTGATGGCACCGAATTTTAGGGCTTCCTACCAACAGGTCGGGAGCTTCACAATCGCAATGCCAATCTTCACAGATACAAGATCCAAAGATCAATAGTTCCTGCAAAGAAATCGAGAACCCGCAAGAACAAAGCATGAAGCAATCTGATAAGATAGTATTGAAATCAAAAGAAACAAGTTGAGGTTCTGTTTCTCGGCTCGGGCGGTCTAGTCGACACGCGCAAACACGAGGAGGGACACACACGGGGTCTACCAAACACAACAAAACCTAAATGACAACGTACGACGGCTGGGGCATTATATAGGGTGGAGACCAGACTTGGGGCACCCAAATTAGGGTAGGCCACCACCCTAAAGTTGGCCACCATGCAACCCTAACCATACATGGGCCATAAGCCCAAAAATAAGGTGGCGCAGCACCTTGAAATTCTGTCCCGTGAGATTGTTCTTTGATTTCCTGTCGCTTCAGAAGGAATTTAGCCTTGGGACCAGATTCATTGGAAAGGTTATCTCGATACCTTTCAAGCGAGTGGTCATGCGCTGAAAATGGAGTCCGAGCCCGAGTTATGTCCGTTTGAAGTACTGCTGCTCCTGGATGGCCGAACCGGACTCGGAGACAGGTGGGCTTGATCTTGGGCCTGCCTTGGTGCGTGGGCTGTCATCGGTGGATGTACTTGACAAGCTGGTCCAGCAAAGGTGGGTGGAAAGGCCTTGCTTCCGGATTAAGCCCTCCGGGCATCGTGAAGCGAGTAGCGGCGAAAGCAATGACGATCGGGACGAAGGGGCAGCGGTTGTATCCTTGGTTGTGATGTCCTCATCATCCTCCTTCTTGAATTGGAGTCGTCCTCGACTCCTTCTCATGTTCTGCGAATTATTAGTAATAACGAAGGCAAAGCAACGAGACAATGGCAATGGTTCCATACTATCCATGTTATCTTGTGAGAGAATTTTTGTAGCCAACAATACTTTACCCTTCAACTTAAGATCGGGTTTTTGAGCAATTGGTGTAGTGGAATGGATTGATTTACTAGCTACACTTTGAATTCCAGTCTCTTCCTTTTCTCTTTGAGCTCTTTTAACATCAATGTTTCTCGATTCTGTAGGGCTCATAGGTTTCAAAACAATTTTCTTTCCTTAGACAAGAAAGTATACTCATTGGTCCTACCATGATGTATAGCATCCATATCATAGATCCAAGGTCTACCCAATAAAGAGAACAAGCATCCATGGGTACAACATGCATAAACAACATTATCATGACAAGAACCAATGGAGATAGGAACTCTAACGGTTTTTGTTACTGAACCTTACCATTTGAATTGAGCCACTCAATCTCATATGGTTGTTATGTGAGACTTGTGGCCAAACCAAGCTTCTCAACCATATCACGCTAGCAAGGTTGTTGCAACTACCTCCATCAACAATGACATGCAGTAGCTCATTCACCACACACCTTATGCGAAAAATAGTATAAGCTGATTTTGTTCATCACGTGTGGGCTGCACATGCAATACTCGGGTGACAACAAAATGGGATATTTCTCGGATCTTTGTAGAAGTGATGACCTCTTCTTCTGCTCTGCGGTGTTAGTGGCAACAAGAGCATATTCATTCTCATCAATGTCACTAGCACTAGTGTACTCACCATTTTCTCCGATTATTAGAAACACGTTGATTAGGGCGATCTCGCATCACGTGCCCCATTCCTTTGCAAAAAGCATTGTGTTTCCAGCGTCCGTGGTGGAGGCAATGGAGGAAGCACTCTTGGCGGAGTGCACAGTGTGTGCCGATTGGTTTGCTTAGGAATCGTCCGGTATCGAAGAAGTTGGGACGGCGGGTGTAGGTACGTCCGGTATGGAAGATGGCGCTTGCTATGGATCTGGACCGCCTTGGATGTGGAAGAGCCTCCAAGATTTTCTCGCGTTGTCGATCGTCGACCACTGCACTTCCCTTTACGCTTTCAAAGCAAGATGGTACAAGCAGTGATAAATTGTATTCTTTATAATCAAGTATGTCTGTATCTCTCGGTTAAGCCCACCCAAGAACCTAGCCATTTTGCATCTTCACCCTCTTCTATCCCACAGTACAACATGCCAATTTGCAATCACGATAATATTCCTCAACCGTTTTATCACCTTGATTAAAAGCGCTGCATTTTATTCAATAAATCACGAGCATAGTATGTAGGAACAAATCTAGCCCTCATGACACGCTTCAACCCATCCCAAGTTGTAGGTACATCACGGTTGGCTCTACAAAGTTCTTTCCATCAAATAGATGCAAACCCAGTAAATTCACTAGTGGCAGCATGAACCCTTTTACGCTCAGAAAAGTTATAGCATGAAAATTTTTGATCTACCGCCAACTCCCAATCTAGATAAGCATCAGGGTTATAAGTACCATCAAAAGGAAGCATAGTAAATTTCATTTTTGCCATAGAATCATCACGTTCTTCCTTTGATCATGTTGATTTCTAGCCATACCTTGCTGTTATTGCGAGTCGACGATGATGTCGGTCGTTGTTCACATTGACCTGTAGTCATCCTCGATGTCGGCGGCGTGGTTGTTCTCCTCTTGATCCACCCGTTTGAAGGAGCAGGAACAACCGGTGGAGGCGCGCGTTAGCCCAAAGCATGACCAGCGACACCATTGTTGGGGCAGCACCTTGAAGAAGTTGTGCTAGCTGGGCTTGAAGCTCGATGAGGGGTGCGGTCGCGCTTCAATCGCATCAAGAGTGTCACGAGTTAGCATTTCATGCTGATGGTGCATCCTCTCGAAATGAGTGACCCAACGCCGTTCTTTTTGGCGTGGCGGTCCTCATGCTCCTCCCACTACTAGCGTTGCTCCCATGATTGCTTGGAATACACCCATAGTTAGTAGAAACAAAGAAACTTCACACGAGATATGAAAGCTCCTATGAACTACTAGGTGGTATGAAGTGGTAATCTCTCACACGCTCAAGCTTCTACCAAGTTCTTACAAGTCCTCGATGTAGCAGCGATTGCAAATTCGGAACTGTGTGGTTAGAAGATTGTGGAGCTTGGACGGGCAAAATATGTAGCAAAGGAGGGACTAGTACCCTTGAACCAAAGTAAGGTGAAAAGTCGTTCAAAATCGATCTGATCTTTGGTCCTAGGCTAGACCGTGCTAGAGCGCGAGCCTAATCTGCAACGATGCCACGAAATGCAATGAGAACGACCTCAACACAAAGCAAGCGACTAGGGCTCCTTTTTTTTCTTCTTTTTTTTTGTGGAGCCCTAAAACTGAATTAACAGACTCAAAAGGACTCCAAACAACACTCACCACACACACTTTTTTTTTGACCGGGGTAACAAGGTAATTAAAAGATACTCTCTCTCTCTCTCTCTGAACTTTGGTTTGCAATTGATCTAGTGCGGCTTTTGAAGATTGCACTTGCCTCTTTTTTTTTCCTGATAAGCAGTCGGCGTTCACTCGGCTGACCAGCTCACGGAGTCGGCGAGCACTCGGCTGACCAATTTGTTGTAGTTGGCAAGCACTCGGCGACCAGTCGGCGCTGCGGGCAAGCACTTGGGCGACCAGTGCACGCGATGGGCGAGCACTCGGGCGACCACGGCACGCGATGGGCGAGCACTCTGGTGACCACGGCACGCGATGGGCGAGCACTCGGACGACCACGGCACGCGATGGGCGAGCACTCGGCGACCAGCGCACGCGATGGGCGAGCACTCGGGCTAGGAAACAGATTTGGAAAATTGCGACCCAATATGATCTCCCGCACGGCAGAAACAAACTCGTCTCCAATATGATCTCCAACAACCACCGAGAGTCCTGATCTGAATGCAATCTGATCTACTATAGAGACCAACTCCAATTCGGATGCAATTGTGACAAAACGTGACTCGAACTCGAAACTCTAAGGGAACTAGACTCTAAAACCAGCAAGTACACGACTATGCAACCGACGATTCAACAAACCAAGAACAAGTAGTAAAAGTTAGGGCACAAATTAGCTTGGACAGGGAAACCAATCTACTAAATTTTTTTGTGGTTGTTTTCTGGACTCTAGGTAGAAAACGAAATTGAGGAAAAATCTCACCGAGCAACCTTGAGCTCTGATACCAACTTGATGGGGACGGGGATCCCGATCTTTCGGTGAGATGATGATCGCCGATTTGGGGTGTGTTGATGGCACGAATTTTAGGGCTTCCTACCAGGTCGGAGCTTCACAATCGCAATGCCAATCTTCACAGATACAAGATCCAAAGATCAATAGTTCCTGCAAGAAATCGAGAACCCGCAAGAACAAAGCATGAAGCAATCTGATAAGATAGTATTGAAATCAAAAGAAACAAGTTGAGGTTCTGTTTCTCGGCTCGGGCGGTCTAGTCGACACGCGCAAACACGAGGAGGGACACACACGGGGTCTACCAAACACAACAAAACCTAAATGACAACGTACGACGGCTGGGGCATTATATAGGGTGGAGACCAGACTTGGGGCACCCAAATTAGGGTAGGCCACCACCCTAAAGTCGGCCACCATGCAACCCTAACCATACATGGGCCATAAGCCCAAAACTAAGGTGGCGCAGCACCTTGAAATTCTGTCCTATGAGATTGTTCTTTGATTTCCCGTCGCTTTAGAAGGAATTTAGCCTTGGGACTAGATTCATTGGAAAGGTTATCTCGATACCTTTCAAGCGAGTGGTCATACGCTGAAAATGGAGTCCGAGCCCGAGTTATGTCCGTTTGAAGTACTGCTGCTCCTGGATGGCCGAACCGGACTCGGAGACAATTGGGCTTGATCTTGGGCCTGCCTTGGTGCGTGGGCTGTCCTCGGTGGATGTCCTTGACAAGCTGGTCCAACAAAGGTGGGTGGAAAGGCCTTGCATCCGGATTAAGCCCTCGGGCATCGTGAAGCGAAGTAGCGGCGAAACAATGACGGTCGGGGACGAAGAAGGCGGCGGTTGTATCCTTGGTTGTGATGTCCTCATCAAGATTGACCAAGCTGCGCGGGGAGAGGATGAGGCCAGGTGGGCCGAGGCACGGGAAAAGGAGGCCCACGGGAGCGCGGGGCGCAGGCCGGGCCGGAAGTAGGGAGGGAGGCGGGAACCCAAAATGTGAAGGTGGGTTTTGGGGAAATTTTCCAAAAACGGAAAGGTGCAAGTAAAATCTGAAATAACACGAATTAAAATCCGAAAAATTCGGCAAAAATTCAAATAAATCCAATAAATTTGAATAAATCCATTTTTAAAATTTTTGGGTTATTTCAGTTAATCAACTAAAGTTTTCAAAACGAGAATTTTTTTTTCAAAACGAGAAACCACGAGGAGTGCGTCAAGGTGCAAATTAGCCACTTGCCGACGCTAAATTTGTCAGTGACAGCTCATAGCCTTTTGATAACGTAGAGATGTAACCTCGATTAATTGAAACACTACGTTATTGAAAACTTTACTTGATTAGCACGTCATAGCTAGCATGATGACAGCAAGCTAGATCATGACCAAGACTTAGCATCTTAGCAATTAAAATGGTATCCACGACTTAACAAGCTAGATCATGACCAAGACTTAGCATCTTTTAGCCCGAAACCCTGCGAGGATGTTGGTTATTTTCAACTCATTTTTTTAAAAAAAATCAATACCATCCTAGATCACGCGTACACTAATTTCTGAAACTCTGTGTTTCTAAGAGGGGGTTCATATGTGTCCTTAATTAGTACTAGTTTTGTAAACCATTTAGTATGGTTACTAGGTTCATATGTGTCCAAAATTAGTAGTTTAAGTAAACCGTTTAAGTATGGTTACTAGGTTCATATGTGTCCAAACTTAGCAGTTTAAATAAACCGTTTATGTATGGTTACTAGGTTCCTATGTGTCCTTAATTAGTAGTTTTGTAAACCATTTAAGTATGGTAACTCCTAGCGTCGCGACCACGTCTTGCCATTTCATTCAATATAGATTATTGATGTTTGTCATTGTTCCGAGCCGTCCAACAATTAATTTGAAATAATTGATAATTTAACCATTCTACAGGGTTCAATTCATCATTTGCCACTTAACATAAGATGCAATTCATTATATGCCACTTTAGACAATTTTGCCCCTACAAGCCCTTACCTTCGACGGACTTGCCCCCTTCCGCCTCCTTGTCTCTTCTTCTTGCCCCAGCCGTGGCAAATGGCCATTTCTCTCTCCAAGCCCTCCATGGCCATGCAATTGAACTCCATAGTTCACTCTTCATCCACGCAGGCCAGCATCTCCTCCACCTCCACAAGACGACACGTGCAGCATGGCCATTGATGAGTTAGTGTCCGTATACATCGACAAGTGTCCGTATACATCGACAAGTGCTACTGTTATGTTAAAAGCCTTACCGGTAAACTTGAACGAAAAGAAAAATAGTCCAAAATATGTTAGAAATTTTTTAAAATTTTTATAGATGGTCTTGATGTAGCATTAATGGTTATATAAAATTTTTAGATGATGATCATGCTTAATGAATTTTTAAAAATTCTGACAGTGCTACGTCCTGATAAAAGACCGATGATTAATACATAGATTTGATTTAGCAATCAAAAAGTTTAAAATTTTGAAAATTTTACAAAAGGGTGATAAGGAAATGTTTAAAATCTCATAAAAATTTTGAATTATAATCACATTCAGTGAATTTATAAAATTCTTATAAGGCACGAGTACCATTTATATTCTTTCTCTTTTTGGTTTTTGAAATATAATATAACAAATGAAGTTCAGTGCTTATATAGATTTGATTGACCAAAAAAATTAAAATTTTAGAAAATTTTATAAAATGGTACTAAGATAATTCTTAATCTCTCATAAAAATTTTAGATCATAATCACACTCGAGAAAATTTATAAAAATCTAACAAGATTATTGTCCCAATTATGTTCATTTTGTTCTTTATTTTTTAAAGATAACAAATGAAGTTCAATTATTTTGAAAATTTTTCTGCATAATCCTATACTAAATATAGTACCATAATTTTTTGAGATCATTATCAAGCTTTTACAATTTTATAAAAATCTGACAGTGTTTCCGCCCAAAATTTTAAATATCAAAAATTCAGTTTTTCAACAACTTTTCATGGAAGATGACTTTCTTAAGGGTTATTGAACTAAATCGGTCAAATTCGGCCTAAAAGTTTGAAAACCACCAACAATCATGAAATTTCGATGGTTACTATAGCAATTTCAATTTTTTTATCCGATCGATAGTTTGGATTTCATGGTGGCGAAATCCGAAATTTCGCGAAAATTCAACAATTTAGTGAAATTTGTATCCTTTGCCTTTGGCACCTAAATGAATATCTTTTGGCGTGATTTGAAATTCATGGCGTATAGTATATTTCGGTATCAAACTCTAAAATTTTAAATTCAACTTAATTTAAAGCGGCTTTAGCTAGTTTCATTGTATATAATAATTATTGTAGTCGCATTAAATTCAAAAATAGATCAAATGAGTTTAAACTTTGAACTTAGTTCAAAATTAGCCACAAATACATCAAGGGCATAAAACATTTCATACCTAAACTCTGAATTTTGTATCGATCATATGTGTGTATAGGACGGTTCTTGATATGGATGCCTAGGCTCTACCACGACACCTAAGTATTTTATACCCTCTATAAAAGAGATATTTTGCACCCATCTCTTCCCACAAACTAAAACCACCATGCACCAAGGTCAAAATTAGAGGTGGGCACTTCGCGTCGAGCTTTGTTAGGTTGTTCCGAGGCACGGCGAGCACGGCCCGCCCCAAAGCCTAGCATGCACGGAGTGGCTCGTGTCGTCGCCTGAAGCTATGAAATATGCAGGTTGTGCCAAGCAAGGCAAGACACGATGGCTAACCTGACCCGTTTGGGTTGGGTCGTGCCTACACTCAATGGTGGCGCAATGACACAGATGGGCATGGAGCACGTGAGTACGGACGAGGAAAATCAACTTACCTTGCTCTTATAGTGGAAGAATAACCAACGTATTTACCCTATGCTATCCTATTTTGCGGGAGGCGTGCTTACGGTTTAGTTATCCATTGTCCTCTCGGAATCCACTTGTAGTTTGGTGGGGAGGATACTTGAGTCGAGAGGTCATCTTTTAAACTTTGAGATGGTTGAGGCAATTACATGTCTTAAAAATGCGGGAGCGTCGTGAATCACAAGACACAACATCGGCCTAGAAGATATGGAAGTCACAGACGCAGTGGCCGATTTTGACAATCTTAGCCTCGGGTAATATATGTATATATATATATATATATATATATATATATATATATATATATATATATATATATATATATATATATATATATATTAATTTTCTTATCGGTACTCCACACCAAGGTGTAAGGTTTTAAAGAAGGCAATAATTACATACATGTTCAAGATTGAATAAAATTTATTTTTCCTAATATTTGTATTCATTACCTCAACCGTGTGTCTCAGGTCCTTTCCTCTTGTCACAATAGTGTAAATGTGCCCAGTTAGGTTAGCACACCACTAAGCAGCACAAGTGCAAATTGGCCGTGCACAGGCTTCTCAAGAAAGCAAGCAGGTCTAGCATAGCATATGCAGCTAGCATAATGACGTCGTGGTCCGGCATGGCTTAGGCCCTAAATATGATAGGCGCGTGTTGGGTGTCGGGTGCGTCGTGTCGGACCGGCCAGGAAACCTGAACATGACTCTCACCTTGTCGACGATCGGGATCGCTGACCAGAAGGTGGAGAGGGTGAGTGGTGTCACGGGACCCAAAGCGAGCTTCACTCGCCGAAGAATCGTTCGCTACGCCGTTGGTTAAGTCAAAAGGAAAAGCAGAGCAAGGCAGCGGGGAGTTATCTTGGTTCGAGCCTGTGAAGGTAAAAGCTCTACTCGGTCTTGCCACGAGGCAAGGATGTTCACTATGCTTGAGTACAAATGTTTGTTTCTGACTCGAGCTTTGGGGAATTCTGGTTGTGTCTATTATCTTGTAGGTGTGTTTGCCTTGAGCATGTTACGCCTCAGGGGTTTATACCTCCTGGCCGTTTCGAGCGGTAGGAGAATCCGGAGTAGTGTCGTCTTGAAGGTGAAACATAACGATCTGCATTTGTCGCCCACGTTAGCCTTAACTCGGCATTCAAGGTCCTAGTAACTTTCGAGTAGCGCCGTCTTGAAACCAAGGTCGAGTCATGCGGGAGTTGAATCCTTGCCCCCAAGCTCGAGTGGTGTGGGAACGCTGCCTGGCCAGTTGTGGTCGAAGACCCTTGCGGCTCAACCCGAGCTAGGGGCCAGATTATTGTCGTTGACCCGTCGAGATTTCTCAATCCCCGACGGCTAGCCCCGAGGCTCAAGGTCGTGTCAAGCACTTAGGGCGACCTCAGACCTTCGACATGAAACGAGAGGGGCGGTCTTACGGTAGCTCGAACTCAAGGTCAAGATCGGTGGAGACCAGCGAAAGAGGCTTCAGCGTCGCTACACAGCACCTTGGACTTCAAAATTCCGGTACATACATGATCGGCGGCGAAACCTTTTATGCGCCTCGATCCCGCCGCTCAGTCCTTAATTGCGTCTATTGAATCGCCACCAGCACGCCTTTTGAGATGCCTAACCTCCACCAATAGCGAAGCGGGGCTTATAAAACTGAGCCTACAACAACTTTGAAAACTCTCGACCTTCCTGCAATCTTAGCCTCCCAACCTACGCTCGAGCCCTTCCTCTTCTTCGACCAAACATCCCACAACCGCCATGGCCAAGCTGGCTGGAAAAAGCTCCTGTCGTGGCGAGGATGAAGGAGCTTGAGAGCCTAGGATTACTAGACCCGTGACGTGGCGGTGAGGCAAGAGGAGACCGAACCATGACCACGGGATGGCGAGCTCATCGGCACCGAACATTACATGCTCTTGACCCGGACCCTAGAGAAGCGACTTCTGGCGGCGATTCTGCCCAATCACGAGATCAAACTCATGTCTGGTGCGAATTCTATCCTTCTTCTTTCCATCTTCTTCCATCTGTGCAGTGGTTCCTTGGGATCCTTCCGCCCCTCTCTTTCTTCCGCTTCTTCTCCTTGTTTACTGGGGAAGGACCCGTGGTCGGTTGCTTCTATTTCGGTTGTGGCCGGCTTCCTTGGTCCTTTCCCAAAATCTGCTCCTAGGACTCCTCGGCAGTGGACCGGCGGTGGTTCTATTTGAAGAGGGGTGAAAACAGCCTTGGGCGTCTGTGGAACCCCATCATTGACAAGAGGCAGACAGCCGAGGCGGGCGACTGGAGGTCGACCAAGAGGCCATCGCCGCCATCCATATCTGCGCTTCTGGCGACCTCAGCTGGGCGGGAGCCATCGCCAATGGCTACTGGGGCAGGTGTTCCCTCTGGAAGAGGAACACTCGTTCTCTGAATCAAGGTCGCGGCGACCTTCAGACCCGCTGAAGAACATTTGGTAAGCCTTCCTACTCTAAAGTTTGCTCGAGGTTGATCTTTGGGCTTCTTTGATGACCTCGTCGCCCAAGAACTGCAAGGTCTTGGACGCACTCCGATCTGCGAAGATCTTCCTCGACATGGTGGAAGCGCGAGGCTTGTGTTGAGCTCATAGAGACCTTGGCGGTTGAGCAAGAGGAGGTGGGCGCAAGGCGGTGGTCCACTCTGCCGAAGCTTGCCACCACGCTAGGCGATAAAAGGCGCTCGAGGCCTTCCACGCATCAAACTCAAGCAGGCCATCAACACCGAGCAGCGACCATGCGTACAAGGCATGGAGGAGGGCTGCGTGATCGGCAGGCGCAAGCCAAGCGATCAAGGCGGAGGAGATGAAGAAGGCACTGCAGACCAGCATTGCCCGGCGTCGGCGTCCTGCGAGCTCGAAGCCAAAGTCGCCAAGCTCGAGGAGAAATGGAGCGGCGACCAAGGCAGCGAAGAGCACCCTTGCCAACTCCAAGACGAGCGAAGCCGCACCGCCAACGCCACAGTCGAAGCTCTTCGTCTCCAAGGCAAACTATCGGCCTTAAGGGCTAAGGTCGCCAAGCATGAGCAAGAGAAATTTGCCCGCGACATGGCCGACCTATAATTAGAATTAGAACTGGCAACTTGTAAACAGACGGTAGTAAGATAAAGATTAATGAAACAAAGCTATTTTGTCGAAACGAGCTTGCGTCTCCGCTTGTTTCCTAAAAAACAAAAGAAAATTTTTTATCGTGTACTTAGCCTTTTTCTGAGGTAGTGTACCCTCGTCCAGCGCCCATTGGGACCAAGGTCGAGCGATGCCGGCTTTGGTCGCAAGTTTAGAAACCTGCAAAGCCACGACCTGCAAGGTCGAGAAAAAATCCACAAGGGAAAACTGCTAAGCACAACATAGGCATATGAGAGGAAATTTAGACTCTCGAATCACGACCTCGATTCATGCTCGCTTGACGGTTCCAAATGTGGAGTTAGTTCGAACCCTAGCGCAGGGGGAGCCGGGATGTGAAGAGATTCGGCTTACAAGTAGCTCACTCCTAGGGGTGAACTTTAAGCTCACAACACTTGAGTCAAGATCTAAAGCCCTTATACGCAGGTCGGATTTAGAAATAATCTCAGATTTGAATTTAGTACAAGACATGGAAGAAAGAAAGAAAGAGAACAGGGACCAACATAGCCAATGAACAATAAACTTTATTGAAGTTTGAGACAAAGGCATTACACATAAAATTCTACGGTTGATCGATGTTCCACGAGCTCGAGAGCTCTCTGCCATCGAGCATCGCTAGCCTGGTGAAGCCCCCGCGATCTGTTGAAACAACTCTATGGGGCCCTCCCACAGCGGAGATAACTTGTTGGTGTTGGACAAGCCCTCAATTCGTCCTTAGGCTAGGTCCCCAACAAGGAGCTCCCTAGGTCATCTTGGTCGAGACGCATGCTGCTCATGAAGAGCTTGCGTGTAATGCACCGATTGTAGCGATTGCCGCATCTTACTATCTTCCTTTAGGATAAGGTCAAGGGACCGTTCTTGCTCGAAGTCGTCTGGTCGACCAAGCTAACCCTAGCGAGCCCAAGGTGACCTCTGGAGGCGGAGACGCTTTGATGCACGAATACAAGCCGGGAAGGTGTGGACCATGTTGCCCTGGTGACCGCGGTACGAGTAGACCATAAGATGGTGGGAAGTTCATCCATCCAGGTCTTGCCGTGTCATTCGAGCTCATCGGATACTCGTTTCTTGACACCTTGAACGATCCGCGTCATATGCATTCTATCTGCTCCATTGCTTTGCGAATGGCTTACATCAGCATAACATACTTTGGTGCCAATGTCTCGCAATATTCCCGAATAACATCGTAAACTGTGTTCCATTGTCAGTAATAATTCTGCATGGAACTCCATACCTGGTGACCACGAACAAGCGAAAAAACTTGATAGCCGCACGAGCCGTGATGGTTGAAACGGGTTCGGCCTCGATCCACTTGGTCGAAACTTCTTCCTGCCGACTGCTTGAGGGAAGGGGCCGAGGACGTCTAGCCCCCAGGTCAAGAAGGGCCAAGCGAGTGGAATGGTCTAGAGTGTGTAGGCAGGTTGGTGCGACCTTCGAGCATGGAATTGACAGGCCCGACAAGCCTGCGACGATGTTGCGAAAGTATCCTAGAGCGCCACAATAATAGAACCCCATCGAAAGCCTTTTTGACCATAGTCCCGAAGAAGAATGCGCCTACGAGACTGAGTGGATGTCGCTTAATAGGTACTTACCCTCCTCCGTGGTGACACATTTCGCTCGGCGGTAAGTTTGCCATCCACAAGCTTGTATGAGCTCGCCTGCCTTGATCCTCGCCTCCTCTCGGCAGGTCGACGGAAACTCACCCCTGCTAGAAAGTTGTGGATTGGTTCGCCCATGAGGGAATACCTTCGATGAGGCGGCAAATACCTCTTGGTCGGAAGTGAAGGTGTCGCCAAGGTCTCGGGATGACGTCCCGAGGAATTTCATCGCCTGGACGACTCGAGCTTGGAGAGGAAATCTGCTTACCGAGTTGTCCTTCCTAGGCACATGCTTGATTTCTAGGTTTTGAAACCACTTCTCCATCTTATGTGCTTGGTGAGGTATTTGGTCATGGAATCTTTCGAGCATTGATAGCCTTTGTTGAACTGATTGATGACGAGCTGGGAGTCGCCCTTGACGATCAACTGGTGCACACCCAGTGCCTTACAAGCTCGAAGTCCCGCCAGGAGAGCTTCGTATTCTGCTGCATTATTTGTTGCCGTGAATTAAAGCGAACCACATACCTCGATCTTTAGCCTGCGAGTGAGAATAAATTCGGCCGGCGCGCTGAAGGATCTAAAACCATCGAAATACATGATCCAGGGCTTCTCCTCTTCGACCTCGAGCTTGGGAGCCGGCTGCGATGTCTGCTCAACCACAAAGTCGGCCCAAGACTGCGACTTGATGGTCAGGCGCTACCACAAACCGGACGTCAAACACAGTTAGCTCCATAGCCCACTTGGCAATGCGACATCCAGCCTCTGGATTTCTCAAGATCTCCCTAAGTGGGAAGTTGCTGGGACAACCACTTGAGTGAGCCTAGAAATAATGTCAGAGCTCTTGCCGGTTGCCAGGAGAGTCGTCTGACAACCACGGACTGGGGTAAGCGCCTTTGGACCATGAAGAACCTCGTTGATGTACTAGATAGGGTCTTGCGCAGTGCACCTCGCTCGCCACCAAGACGGCGCCGACAAATTGGGTAGTGGCGAGGTAGAGCAATTTTAAAGCTGGCTCATGAGTCGTGGAGCAAAGGTGGACTTGAGAGGTATACCTTTAACTCGCCGGCGGATCGCCGTGCCTCTAAGCGCCCACTGGCGTGTCCTTGCTTACGCAGGGCCTTGAAAACGGCAACCCACGCTCGTTGAGCCTCGAGATGAACCGACTGAGGGCAGCCATGCCGCCGGTGAGGCACTGCACCTGCCTTACTGAACTTGGGGAGCCATCTTCTCGATCGCCTCAATCTTCTCTGAGTTTGGACCGACTCCCGAGCCCCCAATCATGTAGCCGAGCACTTTCCCTGAAGCAGCACCAAATACACATTTCTCCGGATTAAGCTTGATCCTGTGCTTATTCAGGTTGGCGAAAGTCTCTTCATGGTCTTGAACGTGACTGTCTTCGGAGGAGCTCTTGACGATGATGTCGTCTACATAGACCTCGAGGTTGCGGCCGATCCGAGGTCGAACGCCTTGGTCATCAAGTGCTGGAATGTCGCACCGGCGTTGCGGAGACCAAATGACATAGTCGTGTAGCGACGTGCGAATGGTGTGATGAATGATGTTTTACTCTCGTCGCCCGCCATTTTGATTTGATGATATCCAACTAGGCGCCCGAAGCTCGAGATCTTGGCGCTTGCGATGGAGTCGGCGATCCGTCAATGCGAGGAAGGAAAATTGTCTTTCGACACGCCAATTTAGGCCATGTGGTCGACACACATCCGCCACTTCCCGCCTTTCTTCTGCACAATGACCGGGTTGGCCAGCCACTCGGAGTAATCAATCTCGCGAATGAAGCCGGCCTTCAGAAGTTTGTCAAGGTTCTCCCTAATTATAGCAACCTTCTCAGGAGAGAAGCAACGCAGCTTCTAGCGTCACGGGCGGCGGTCGGGCGCGACTTGTATCGTGGTTTCGACCACCTCCTCAGGACACCCAATGTCCGCCGACTCCCAAGCGAATATGCTCTTGTTGGCGCAGAGGAAGGTGACAAGCTCGAGTTCCTATTTGGAACTCAGCTCGATCGAGATGTGAATACACCTGGTCGAGTTGCTTTCTTTGAGCGGCACGGCCTTCGTTGCCCTTCGTGGTCGATGATCGCTCGGCGAGCAACCTTCGTGGTCATCTCGGAACCCCGCTGAGGCAATATGCCGGCGAGGGCCAAGGCCTTGGTCTCGCGCCCGTGTGCCGCCTTGAGATCGCCCCGCACCGTGATGACGCCGATAGGTCCGGGGAGCTTCATGCAACGGTGGCCATAGTGGTTGGCCGCCATAAACTTGATCAACGCTGGTCGCCCCGAGGATGGCGTTGTACGGGAGATCCCCTTCGAACACCTCGAAGGTAATCAGCTCGATGCGAAAGTTGTCCGAATCACCGAAGGTGGCGGGCAAGACCACTTGCCCAAGGGGGGTAATCGAACTCATTGGGACGATCCCGAAGAACGGAACCGCAATGTTCTTAACCTTCGACCAGGGAATCTGCATCCGGTCGAGCATGCTTGCTTGGAGTAGATTGAGAGAGCTTCCCCCATCGATCATGATGCGCCCGACCATGGTGTTGCTGATGGTCGGGGTCACGACCAAAGCGGTTTTTAGGTCCTTAGCCATACCTTGGGGGCATCTTCCCCTGAGAAAGTGATCATGGCCCCAACATACTTGCAAGCTGATCGATGGGCCTCCTGGCGGTAGTTTGATAGGCGGTCGTGAGCAGCCTTGAGCTCTCGTCGGGATTGATATGTCGACGAGCGCACGAAGATGACATCGATCTGGCGGTCACCCTCTCGAACTCTAGGTCAAGGTCGCCGAGGTCGATCCGGCATTGACCACCGGGTTCTTCGCCTTCGCCGAGTATGCGGGCATCTCACCACGCCCATCATAAAGGCTTCCAGCTTACTCGCCAAGCCCCGCGACCCACGCAGTCATGGCCCAGAGCCTGTGGAACAAGCGTAACTTCGCTTCATCAAACTCGGGCGCCCTCAGTTATCCTGCGATCGGCGCCGACTTCGTTGGGGCCCAAGTTTCGCGGTTCCTGGTGGGAAATCGATGTGGTGCTGCTTTGAAGTCGTGGCCGGCCTCGACGAGGTCGAGCTCTTCCTGGTCTGGTTTCCGCACCTCCATCACTTCACGCTGGGCGCTTCGCTGTGACGGTCACCAGGAGGCCGCCCGCTGCTCTTGGCGATCCTCTTCCGCTTCTTGGCGGTCACGCCCGGGTCGGCATTCCTGGAGCTAGTTAGACCAGCCCCTCCCGAGTTTAGGCCAAGCTTGCCTTGGTCATAGTCGTGTTTCCAGCAGACGGCGTCGTCGCGTCTGCGTACCACTTTGCCATGCGAAACAACTTGTTAACGCTGAGCCTCATCGTGATCTCCAAGTCTTTGGTGAGGTGCCGATCACGGACACCAAACTTGAAGGCCTTGATCACCGCCTCGTCAGAGACATTCGGTATCAAGTTTCTCGTGCAGATGAATCGCCGCACGAAGTCACGAAGTGGCTTGTTCTTGCCCTGGATAACGCGATCCAGGTCCTTCTCCCTTCCTGGCCGCTCGTAACAACTTTGGAAGTTGGAGCGGAGGGCACCCTGAATCTGGCGCCATGATCGAAAGGAACCGGGCTTCTGGTTGAAGAGCCAAGTTCGGGCGACGCCATCCAGAACAGTCGGAAGGTAATTGGCCATTACAGCCTCGTCCCCTCCGGCCGCCAAAATGGCGGTCGAATATATCGACAGAAACTCATCGGGGTTCTTGGTCCCATCAAACCGTTCTATCAATGCCAGCTTGAATCGGGCCAGCCAATGCACTCGACGAAGGTCGCCGAGTAAGCCAATGTACCATAAGTCAAACAGGCACGCCGAGAGATGGTCGCCATCGCTGGACTACGAGTCGTGGTTAACTCGACGGCGGACTAAATACACGTTGGTCGTGATGAACGCGGGAATCCCTCGGGAGATACTGTAGGTGATCACGAACCCTGCGGTGCCTCGGCGGGATGTCTGGTGAAAGACTTCCGACATGCGACATCGGAAGAAGAACCGCCCGTAGCCATCTTTGGCCAACACCCTCGGTCGCGGCCCGTCGAAGCGATGACGCAGAGGAGTCCGAGCCAGATCCTGGGACGGTTGGTGGGAAGGCGATCGGTGAAGACGCTGACGTCGGCGCGAGGAGTTATCATCACTTCTTAGGGAGCGGTACGGCCTCGGTTGCAGCCCTATCGAGCTCATCAGCGAGAGCTCGGTCGAAAAGTTTCGACCTCACCCGGTCGGGATCAATCATAATCCGGGCGATGGCACGGAGGCGCTTCGCCCGGCGAAGCTGGACACCGGACGAGGTCGACCTTCTCTTGATCTTCATGGGGGCGATTATAGCTTGGTTGATGGCAACTGGACCATCGGTGGGCATCTTCGGGGTCTTCGGTCACGGTCATCGCCTCCGCGTTCACGCCTTGGCTATCTGCCATAAAGACAAACTGCTCGCGTAGTGGCGGTGAAGGTGAGAACAGGGATGTGGAGTCACTATGCTCGGGAATTGTGCCCGAGCCTGAACTTGCCGAACATCCTTCAATGGAGCGTGCCATGCTTCGAGATCTGGCGTTGTTCCTGAGAATGGCGAAGCTTTAAGGCATGCAATTGCCGGTATCGGCGTCGGGATCGCGACCACGTAGTGGAGAGGGTGAGTCGTGTATGCGGGACGAGCGAGCTTCACTCACCGAAGAATGCGTTTGCTACTTCGCTGGTTGAGTCAAAGGAAAACGAGCAAGACGTGCGAGATATCTTGGTTCGAGCCTGTGAAGGTAAAAGCTCTACTCGGTCTTGCTCGAGGCAAGGATGTTCACTATGCTTGAGTACAAGTGTTTGTTTTACATCTCGAGCTTTGGGAAATTCTACACTGGTTGTGTCTATTATCTTGTAGTTGTGTTTGTTTGCCCTAAGCGTGTTCGCCTCAAGGGGTTTTATACCTCCCCTGGCCGTTTCCAAAAGCGGCCAGGAGAGATTCCCGGAGTAGTGGCCTGATGCGCATTGGAGGTGGGTCAGAATCGATCCATACCGTCGCCCACGCTCGCCTTTAACTCCGGCATTCAAGGTCCTAGTAGCTGTCGAGTAAGCGCCGCCTTAAAACCAAGGTCGAGGTCGTGCGGGAGTTGAATCCTTGCTCCCCAAGCTCGAGGTCGCGTGGGAACCGCGTAGCCCAGGTCGTGGTCGGAGACCCTTGCTGCTCAACCCCGAGCTAGGAGCCCCATTGACTGTGCGTTGACCCGTCAGAGATTTCTCAGTCCCCAACACACCTCTAGTCAAAATACGATCAAACAAAACCTACCACATCGAGTCATCCCCGCCACTAATTCCCTTCCACCCCATTGTTGAGGCTCATTGCATCATCGAAACATAATAAATATGAATGTCTTTTCATTAATCTCGTGCTTTCAAACACATGGGTGTAAACTGATCACAAATCGTACATTCATTGCCATTCAAATTTGCAATTTTTAAAAAAAAAGTCACTTATGATGACAGAGAAGATGTAGTAACGCATTTCATTAGTCGCAGGGCAATCCAAACCCATAGTTTCCATGAGTGGTTTCTAGAGGAGAGAGAGTGCAATAAATATTCGCTTAGACCTAGTCTCTCCAATGCATAGTTTCCATAGTAGTTTCTATGTAGAGAAAATTTTAATGACTTCATACATGCATCGGATCTAAGAGGAAGGGGATAGAAACCATGATTCTGCTCCCAACGCAAATTGTCTAGCTTCTTTGCGCATCGGTCTATGGGAGGACTTAGTTTCCTGCATGAGACACCATTTCCCTCTCTCACCTCAATAACTCTATTGCCATGTCACCAATTTACTTATGTGGCAGCTTTATTAATGCTATGAAAACTAGCTGATATGGAGCATTGGGACTGCCCTAAGTAGAAATTGAAAATAAACCAGCAGGATGCAGTCACTCGCTGGCTCGCTGCAATAAACTTGAAGGTGTAGAGGTCAAGCGGTATTGCTGCTATCATTAGGATTTGTAAAGGTGGAGTAATCCTATGTTAATGCACTTTTTATCGGATTTACTACATCAATTTTACTACGATGGGGGCCATGGGGCAGGTTGGGCAGGCACGAGAGACGAGGGAGCAGGTAGGCAGGGAACTCTAGCTAGGAAAAAAACTTTCTATTTCTTTTATCGATATTCTTGTTCCTATTGCTTAATTTGCAGGCAAAACTTTTTTTTTGTGTCTGTGTTCTTGTCCATATATAGTTAAACAAACGTTCTTCTTTCCTTGCCCCAACCACTGTTCCGCATATTATGTTTTTTTTTCAATTTTTTGAAGTCCCTATGACATGTTTGTTCTCGTCCCGTGCCAACCCTGGGGCTGGGAAATTCTAGCTAGCTTTTATAGATGACTACTAGTGGTGGTTCGGTACATGGTGTTGAGGTCGCGTTTATATATAGTCGCGTTTGATACAGTCGCTCAAAGCCATTGCCTAGGTCGACCGTAGTAGTAGTTAGCGCCATGTTTTTTGTGCTGGTGTGCTTGACAGCTACGCCGCGAACATCGGTCGTAATTACTGGAGCCACCCGAGGGATCTCGCATATCCCTTCTAAAGGCTCCTTGGCTCACTGCCCCTCCAGTTGTAGAGACATAGGCATCTTCTACCCTTTCGGGATAGGATCGGGTGCTTCCGACAAGGCTTTGAGCTTACTTGTAACAATTCCACTCATCAGCCACCCAAGCTTTTCCTAGGCAACACCACTACTCAGCTCACTGACCTATATCCAAGGCCTGGAGCTTCTACACCTATGTTCTTCAACATTACGATGAGATCAGGCATGAATACCTACAACATGTCTTGGGTGTCCCTCGCTATAGGTGTTACTCTCGCCGATTACAACTTTTTCACGTTATTAGCTGCGATTTCAATGTCTCCTTGTTCGAGTATGGTACGGAGACTTGCTTGGTTTTTGCATGACTAGATCTGACGGTGGCATGCTACCTAATGAAGGGCCTTGTAATGGGTCATTGAGCTGTCAGCATCAAGTTACCAAGGGCCTCGCCAGCTTTCTATCAACACTAGTCCGCGTTGATGCTACGGCAAAGACAATCGATCACCAATGATCCTCGCATCATGGCTTTCATGTCGCTGAGTAGTTCTTACATCTACAATGCCGCTGATCTTTTCTCAAGCTCGGACAAATGCAAGCAAAATTGAAAGCGCAGGCGCTTTGAGTTCCCATCATGGACCAACCAAGGCTGTGCGGAAAGTCATAAGCGAACAATGCAACCTATGCTTGTAGCACCAACAGCAATTGTTTAAATGTGTCATCCGGAGGCTACTCACATTCTTGCTCCGATTATGGAGGAGCCAATGCTTACCTTTTGAATGGATGCATAGGTGCTTCCTTCTTGCCTTTATCTTCAAAATGAGATACAATTCCTCATATTTAAACCTCGTCCTCTTATTCTTACTTTTTGTGTCAATTTATTGTGGAGCAGATTATAACCCCAAGCATAAAGAACACTGTCCGACATCATGTGGAAACCTGACCATTCCCTTTCCTTTTGGGCTCGAAGATGGCTGTTTTGCAAACAAAAGGTTTCAACTTAATTGTACAAATGGTAATCAATGGAGGAGAAGGGAGTGGGGCCTTGCCCCCTAACTAAAAAATAAAATTTAATAATTAATAATTAGCTAGTATTAGTAAAGTTTAGTAAATAAAGGTCTAGCATTAGTAAACACTAAATAGTAAATAAGTTCAACGAGCTCAATAAGAGAGTCAATTACCACACTTTCAACTTGATGCATGTGCATGCAACCATCTGGAGCAACAATGCTTGGCTGCTCTTGCTGACTTGACAAGTGGACTATATAAAACAGGTAAAGCTTCTATTTTTCTCAACTTGATGTATGCAATATTTGATATCTCTTGTTAATTTAACAAATGGGCTATATAAAACAGCAACGTATCCTGTGCACACAGCCCCTCCCGTGTACACACCGTGCACACCAACTAAAAAAGTCGTGAAAAATTCTGATAAAGTTTCCCATTATTTAATGGTTGATAGGCTGTTACGATTGTTTACAACTCTTCTACTGTCAACAGTAACCACAGAGCGAGCATTTTCAGCTATGAAACTTGTCAAGATTCGCATTCGAAATAAAATAGGAGATGACTTTCTTCGACATTGCATGATAGTTTAAATTGAAAAAGAACTAGCAATGTAAAAATTAGTTCAGATGAACTTATTGACTTATATAATCTTCTAGGTACTCGTGAGAACTAAATTTAAGTTAATAGAGATGTAAGTTTGTAATTCTAAAAATATATCATATTTTACTTATGTGGACATGTGGTTATGCTATATTTAAATTTAAATACATCGATATTGCAATGATATTTTTGATGGGTGTCTGTGATAATTTTTTATTGATCCACGTGCCCCTAATCAAATTGCCCGCTCTCGCGTAATCTCACAGCTTTTGACTCGAGAAGCACACTATCATGTGACCGATGTGTCAAGACAAGATGGGACTCTGATCAAGTAACATGTCGAGCGACACAAGGTCCGAGAAAGAGATGGTAATAGTTCGCACCAAAGGAAGACGGTGGTACAAAGATTAGAGGGCCCTGTGGAAGACAAATTTGATTTCTCCCTAGAATACAACATTGTTATAAGGTGGGCTGCCAATTTGACTTGCCAAATGGCTATGCAAAAGAATAGTACTCAGATGTATGCATGCCGCATTGCCATGACTATTGCCTAAATGTCACCCACAAGAAAATACTTCTTGGATATCATTGCAGTGTTCTTCCTTTCAAGGAAATCCGTACTCTAGGACGGTCAGAATCGGCCTAAGCAACGCAATCTTCTTTTGGGTATGTCATAGCCAACAGAATCCCCATCAATGCAATTACAATTAAGTTAACAAAATGCAAAGTGATTTCATGACAACAATTAATTGATGTAGGAATTGCAACTGGAATTGGCTGTGGCCTTGGCTCCATAATTATTGCATTGGGTGCAATTGTACTTGCCAATAAGTGGAAGAAAGTCATCCAGAAAAGAACAAGAAGAGCATACTTCAAGAAAAATCAAGGGTTGCTATTGGAGCAACTAATTTCTGATGAAAATGCTACAAACAAAACAAAGATATTCTCCTTAGAGGAACTAGAGAAGGCAACCAACAACTTCGATGCTACTCGTGTTCTTGGTTGGGGGGAGGGGCCTTGGCCCCTAACTAAAAAATAAATTTTAATAATTAATAATTAGCTAGTATTAGTAAAGTTTAGTAAATAAAGGTCTAGCATTAGTAAACACTAAACAGTAAATAAGTTCAACGAGCTCAATTAAAGAGTCAATTACCACACTTTCAACTTGATGCATGTGCATGCAACCATCTGGAGCTACAATGCTTGGCTGCTCTTGCTGACTTGACAAGTGGACTATATAAAACAGGTAAAGCTTCCATTTTTCTCAACTTGATGTATGCAATGCTTGATATCTCTTGTTAATTTAACAAATGGGCTATATAAAATTGTAGGTTCAAATTCATTATATATCGAGAGTTATAACTCTCGACATATAATGAATTTGATCTTGAAACTTCATACATAGGTAGAGTAATCTATGAAGTACATCTACCATTTTTTTCAGAATTTTTCACGATTTTTTGTAGTTGGTGTGCACGGTGTGCACATGGGAGAGGCTGTGTGTGCAGGATACAATTCATTATATGTTGAGAGTTATAACTCTCGATATATAATGAATTTGAACCTACAATTTTATACATAGTTAGAGTAAATTATGAAGTACATCTATAATTTTTTTCGAATTTTCATTTACTTCTTTTTAGTTGGTGTGTACGGTGTACATTTAGAAGTCCTGTGCACGTGATACGCTACATATAAAAACAGTAAAGTTCCCCATTATTTAATGCTTCATAGGTCATTATTTATTGTTTACAACTCTTCATCACAACAAGAATCTACAGAGCGAGCATTTTCAGCTATGAAACTTGTCAAGATTCGCATTCGAAATAAAATAGGAGATGACTTTCTTCGACATTGCATGATAGTTTAAATTGAAAAAGAACTAGCAGCGAAAATTAGTTCAGATGAACTTATTGACTTATATAATCTTCTAGGTACTTGTAGAACTAAATTTAAGTTAATAGAGATGTAAGTTTCTAATTCTAAAAAATATATCATATTTTACTTATGTGGACATGTGGTTATGCTATATTTAAATTTAAATACATCGATATTGCAATGATATTTTTTGATGGGTGCTATGATAATTTTTTATTGATCCACGTATGCTTCAATCCGAAATGGCTCCGCCGTGTAATCGCACGCTTTTTGACTCGAGAAGCACACTATCATGTGACTAATGTGTCAGTACAAGATGGGACTCTGACTGTAAGTAACATGCTGAGCGACACAAGGTGTGAGAAAGAGATAGTAATAGTTCAGACTAGTGAAGACGGTGGTACAACATTAGAGGGCCCTGTGGAAGACAAATTTGATTTCTCCCTAGAATACAACATTGTTATATATGGGCGCCCAATTTGACTTGTCAAATGGCTATGCAAAAAGAATAGTACTCAGTATGTATGCATGCCAGAAGGCTACAAACTATTGCCTAAATGTCACCCACAAGAAAATACTTCTGGATATCGTTGCAAGTGTTCTTCCCTTTCAAGAAATCCAGACTTCTCCGTGACTACCAGAATCGCCTAAGCAACGCAATCTTCTTTTGGGTATGTCATAGCCAATGAATCCCCATCAATGCAATTACAATTAAGTTAACAAAATGCAAAGTGATTTCATGACAACAATTAATTGATGTAGGAATTGCAATCGAATTGGTCAGTGGCCTTGGCTCCATAATTGTTGCATTGGGTGCAATTGTACTTGCCAATAAATGGAAGAAAGTCATCCGTAAAAGAACAAGAAGAGCATACTTCAAGAAAAATCAAGGGTCGCTATTGGAGCAACTAATTTCGATGAAAATGCTACAAACAAAACAAAGATATTCTCCTTAGAGGAACTAGAGAAGGCAACCAACAACTTCGATGCTACTCGTGTTCTTGGTTGAAGGCGAGGGCCTTGGCCCCTAACTAAAAAATAAAATTTAATAATTAATAATTAGCTAGTATTAGTAAAGTCTAGTAAATAAAGGTCTAGTATTAGTAAATACTAAACAAGAAATAAGTTCAACGAGCTCAATTAGAGAGTCAATTATCAAGACTTTCAACTTGATGCATGTGCATGCAACCATCCTGGAGCTACAATGCTTGGTCTCTTGCCGACTTGACAAGTGGACTATATAAAACCGTAAAGCTTCCATTTTTCTCAACTTGATGTATGCAATGCTTGATATCTCTTGTTAATTTAACAAATGGGCTAGAGAAAGGGCAGCGTATCGTGTGCACAAATACTCTTGAGTATGCACTGCGTGCACATAACAAAAAAGTCGTAAAAATTACGAAAAAAATTGTAGATGTACTTCATAGATTACTCTACCTATGTATAAATTATAGGTTCAAATTTATTATATATTGAGAGTTACAAAAGAAAAATTTGACAAGTTTAAATTTTAAACTTGTCGAATTTTCTTTTTTATAACTCTCTACATATAATGAATTTGATCTTGAAACTTCATACATAGGTCGAGTAATCTATGAAGTACATCTACAATTTTTTTCGTAATTTTTCACTTACTTTTTGTAGTTGAAAAAGGTGTGTACACGGTAGTTCTGCAGTACAGTGATACGCTATATAAAATGTAAAGTTTCCCATTATTTAATGGTTGATAGGTCGTTACGATTGTTTACAACTCTTCCGCTATCAACAAGAATCACAAAGCGAGCATTTTCACTATGAAACTTGTCAAGATTCGTGATTCAAATAAAATAGAGATGACTTTCTTCGACATTGCATGATAATTTAAATTGAAAAAGAACTAGCAAATGAAAAGTAGTTCGGATGAACTTATTGACTTATATAATCTTCTAGGTACTCAGAGAACTAAATTTAAATTAATAGAGATGTAAGTTTTTATTCTAAAATATATATCATATTTTACTTATGTGGACATGTGGTTATGCTATATTTAAATTTAAATACATCGATATTGCAATGATATTTTTTTATGGGTGCTATGATAATTTTTTATTGATCCACGTGGCCCCCTAATCCAGAATCGCTCCGCCTCATGTAATCTCACGCTTTTGACTCGGAGAAGCACACTATCATGTGACCGATGTCAAGACAAGATGGGATTCTCGATCTGTAAGTAATATGCCGAGCGACACAAGGTCGAGAAAGAGATGGTAATAGTTCAGACTAGTGAAGTCGGTGGTAAAAGATAGAGGCCCTGTGGAAGACAAATTTGATTTCTCCCTAGAATACAACATTGTTATAAGGTGGACAGTTGCCAATTTGACTTGTCAAATGGCTATGCAAAAGAATAGTACTCGTATGTATGCATGCCGCAGTGCCCACAGCTATTGCCTAAATGCCACCCACAAGAAAATACTTCATGAATCATGACCACACGGTCACCAAAGTTCATAACAACTATGACAACATCCACAGGTCACAAACTCACAATTAACTAAACTATGCAAAAAAAAAAAAGCAAAAAATTCTGCAGGAATAAATCATGTTCGCACAGTTGAAATTACCGGTCACTCGAGCTATGTATCAATTATTGTGTTAAGACTAAATTAAAACAGACTACTACTCACGCGAGCTCCTCTACAAAAGATCAAATTACTACTACTCACGCGAGCTCCCATCAATTCTTGCGTCAGTAAAGCACCGATTCGGGACTCACAGAGCTAAATCAAAAGATTCTGCACAAGAAAAGAAAAAATCCCGGTGGAAGAGAGAGGGCTACCAGATGTCCGGCCTCGGGGAAGCCGTACTTGATGAGCCTCCGGCCGCGTCTTGAAGTAGAACACCATCCCGAGTCAGTCGCCCAGCGGCCGACCGCCCCAACGGATAGAAGAAGGCCGCGGAATTCCGGACTTCGGGCGGCGGGATTGAGCGATTCGTCGCGGGGGGGGGGGGGGGTTTGGAGATTCTCTAGGGTTGCGTGCGCATGGAGGAGGGCTAGATGGGAAGAGGAGAGCGTGGCAGGGGAGCGGCGCGGGGAAGAGGCGGAGGTGGGTGTCAGGAGCCTTAAGAAATCCGAAGTGAAATCTGAATTGAAACAATCGAAATACCCAGCCGGACTTGGAAGAACAGAGCGCAACAGCGATACAAGAACAAAGACGAACTAACTAAAGTAAAGATACTAGATAGAAGTTCAAAGTCTGCTTTCCTCTTTCTGTTTCAAAGTATTTAGGGCATTTTCAATGGAGAGTTTTTCTACTTGTTTCAAAGACATCCATATCACTAAGAAACACTAATTTATACAAAAACTACAATGTATTGTTTTTTAACATGGTTTTATCATTTAATATTTAACTATTATTTTTTCATTATCCTAGGCATGCATAAGAAACCAACATACCCACAATGCAGTTTTTTATGGTTTCTTAGCCAAAGCATTTAATGAAGAAACCATTTCTAGTTTAAGAAACTCTAACCTTCTCTCTCTGCATTAATTCATTGCTACCTAAGCTTTTTATCCTACATGGCATGCTAAGAAACCATCTAAGAAACAGCATTGTAAATGCTCTTATAAGCCAGGTTACATTGTCGTTTAGCTCAACAGAAAGGAAACAAAAGAGATTCGGCGCTAGTTTTACGCGCACAGTAAAGAACAACAAAAATTACATCCAGTCAAACGAGTAATTACTGTTATCAGTAACTTAGCCGTTGGATCCTTTCTGGCCTTCGAAAACGATCCTGACCCTTGCTTCCTGTTAAGTGAAGTTGCTTCTTTCTCCTTCTTCACCGCTGACTACGCTGTTCTTCTTCTTCATCCCACACAGCTCCTGGCAGTGGGGGTGACGCGGCGACACGAGGAGGGGACGCCTTGTGGAGGCGGCGGAGGAGGGGGAAGCGTGTGGCGGCAGGGAAAAGCAGGGGTGGAAGAAGGCAAGAGGAGAGAGAAGACGGCGACAGTGCCACGTAGCACGTCCCATCTGGTCCTTCCATCAAGCTAAACGAACGTCATCTAATCGCCCATCTGCTTTAGTGTCTGGTTCACATTGCAATTTCACGTACATCATAAAGTTTGCTATTCCTCGGTTGCTGAATAATACCTCTCCTATTAGTGGGAGAGTTTCTGGCCTCTGGTGCATTTGAACCAAGCTGGCTGTGTGGCTCGGCTCGGCACGGCCTGTCGGCCAGCTTGGCTCAAAAAAGTTTTCGTGTTTAGATCTCTCTAAAAATCTGTAATTACGTATAGGTTCTTTCTGTGGTTTTTTATAAAGAGGGCCTTCTGGTACAGAAAAATCGCGGATCTTTCGTGAGAGGATCCTAAATAGATACAAAAAAAACATAGTGACGTTTAAATCATTCCGGTTATTTTACACGAAAAGGATCATTCGATTTATCGCAATCACAAAAGCACATGTATTCTTTCAACCGTTTCTTACGTTTCCTCAATGATTTTTAAAAAAAATAGACGGAGAAACCGAAATTGTTTCATAAAAAAAAAAACGGCTTGGCCGGCACTTTTTTCCCTTTTCACATGTAGGTCCCTAAAAAAATGCGTAATTACGTGTAGGTTTTTCGCGGTTTTTTACGAAGGCAACCTTCTGGTTTAGAAAAATTGTGAAACTTTCGTGAAAGAATCCTAAATAAATACAGAAAAAACATAGTGTCGTTCAGATCGTTACGGCTGTTTTCCACGGAAAGGACCTTTCGATTTAGTGCAATCGTGGATGCGTTTGTATCATTTTAACCGTTTCGCACATTTCCTTAATGATTTTTTAAAAAAAAAACACCGACAGAAAAAAAAAACAAAATTGTTTCAAAAAAACAGCGCAGGCTGTCCTAGTATTTAACATTTTTGTTGACCAAAAATATTGTTGCTGCACACTTGGCCCTTTCTTAATCACGAGATAAACTTTTTCAAACCATCCTTATTAAACCTACATATTTCTCCTCTTTTACACCCTCGTTTTACGTGTATATTATTAAGGAGCGATGTCGTCACGTTTTAAAAAGAAAAATGATTTCCTTAATAAGTGTCGATCAAAAGTGTCAAGTAAATGAAACAAAGGAAGCATACAAGACCAAAATCTATGTCGTCGAATATTTCCTAGTGACATGTATAATATTTAAATACAAATATGAAATACCTTGATAATAATGCATACACATAGATCCCACAGTACTATACTCCCCATCAATGATCCCACCCCGTCTTTCTCTCCTCTCTCATCTGGCATTCCTGGGAGCAATGTAGCAGCGGGGACTAGAGAAGAATAAGAAGTGGATGAATGCAAGATGTCGTTCCGACAACCTTCTCTTTTATTCTTACCTTTGTGGCTGTGTGCACAATAAAAGTCTCTACACCTTTTATATGGGAAGGGCATATCTCCCCTCTTAGTAGAACTAGTCATGTGTCCGTGCGATACAACGAAAACTCAATTTATGATAAAAAATTATTTGTAAATAGCACTAACCTTATCTGAATAATAATGTTTACTTTGAATGTGTAATGGTTAAATGTTTAAATCAATTCATCTAAGCATACAAATTCAAAACACATCTTTACAAACTCGAGCTTAGAATTATATTTAATTTCACAAACTTAAATAATAACACCATAGCACTTGGAATTGTAAATTTGTAATACCATAATTCGAGATCGATCAATTGACTGAAAGAGGCATCACCTGCTACCACATGGGCGCAAAGGTATTGAAGAGATAGGCGTCATTCGTATATGGCTAGCACCATCAGCAGCGTACGTGGCTCGTACGCCTTGTTTCGTCCATACCATAGCCCCACTCCATCAATTAGCTCCACCGCCTCCTCGCCTCCCCCCATGAGTGCCTCCTTCAACCTATTGACATTATTCACCGCGGCGAGTTTCAGCAGCGCTGCCACCCTATCTCACCGCCCACCACTAGCGACCTGCCCTTGCGCCGTATCGATGAGATCAGAAAGGTCGCCCCATTATTTTCGCTCAACGGATAAGCTCAACACATCCGCAAGAGAAGCAAGAAGCGGTGGGGTTATATAGATTCAGCAACCGAGGAGATATCTATAGAATACAGATTAAGAAATCGTCGAATAAGGAAGGCAACAAAAGGGAAAGAGGCGAGAAGAGACCCAACTCCATGAATCGAAACTCTGCTTCCTTCAGAACGGAATTAATCAATCCAATCCGAAAAGCACCAGGAGCAATCGCCGCCAATTCAAATGCCAGATCTATGGGAGAAAGGAAAAGCAATAAATAAGTCATGCATATTCATTTACCTCCTGCGACGGGATAATCCAATCCAATCCAGTCTACCGGGGTGGCCACTACCCGCTTTCCACTCAGCCACACAGCACACACACGTGTCGGGGTGACGATGGAGAACGGATGTACCACCACCAACTCCTAATCAAAATTAGTGGAGATAGAGATAATAAACTTATCTAGTCGTGTCATGCATAGTCGTGCGCATGCTGCTGGCGGCCAGAATCAAGACCATATGTGATTAGATAAAAAGAAAAGATGATCTTATCTACACATGCAAGTAAATATTTAATGGAAAGGATACATATGGCAACTCAAAGGCACATGGTAACACGTTTAGATCATGTGTAATATATGGAAAAAGAATCTACCGGCAAGATTTGGAAATAGAATCGACTGATTGAGATAAGAGTCTGATACACCGCAGATCACGCATGCATGCATATCCAACCGAATTAAAACTTTCTCCGTTCGCCAATATATAGAAGATTGTGACAATGACGATTTCATGGGTATGCTCGGGGGGAAGGGAGAACGGACCACCGCCACCAACTTGTAATTAGAAGTAGTAGAGATATACAACATATGACTAAGGGTCTATGTTGAAGGTTAGTGATCGACAACACACTTATATTCGGGTACCTTTGAGATGTGCATAGTAAAATACACAATCGAGGGAGCACGATACAGACAGGTTCAAGCCTCTGGGTCGAATAATACCCTACTCCTGTGTGAATGATGTATGAGATCGATGAACAGCTTACAAATCTGGATGACTAGTCCTAGTTACAAGGAAAAAGTGAATATGGGGGTGGCTAGGCTATGACTAGTGGATGGTCTGTTTGGAGATCTTCCCATGTGTTTGGCTCCAGATGGATATGGTTTCAGAATTGCTTCAGAAGTGTCTGCCCTTGGCAATATCTACCCTTGCCCTTATATAGTGGGTTGGAGTACCGAATCGTGGGCGATGAGGAGTCTATTGCCGTTATGATCTTCGTATCATATCCAAACTTCCATAAACTGTTGGGCGTTTTTGAATGGGTTTCCTCATATCGGGAATATGATCGAATCCTTCCCTGCATGGAGATATCCCTCTCGGCGTGGGGATATCCCTTCTCTTGCATATCTTATCCCATCGGACTGGGCCTAAAATATTCGGAACTTCCAAATGTTGGTAGAGGTATATGTGGTATGATCTTTGAGTTTATGGCATACGTCCATATCCCATATTTAGATATTCGATAGTAGCCCCCGAACTCTGCTTAGTGGAGGGTCCGTTTGAGCGCTTGGTCGATTACTACCAAACTCGGTTTGGTCGAGTGATACCTCGCCTACCTGTGGTCGAATGATTCGAGTAAGTTGGGAATCACTAAGTATCGCATGCGATATGTTTGGGTCGAGCGCTACCTACCCACCTCTGTAACATCCCAAATTTTTTACTTTTATTTAATTAATAGTGTTTAATTGCAATTTATGATTTTTATGATTTTTTCTAGATTTATTTGGATTTTCTAAGATTTATTGGAATTATTTCAAATTAAAATATATTACCTTTTTGTCAAGAAATAATTATAAATAGAAAAGTTTAAAATAAAATTTTGCCAAAAATATTTTATTTAAGCTCAGAATGTCTCAAAGTATTTTTGAGATTTTTCTTGGAATGTTTCGGATATTTTTACTGCCCTAAATAAATCAAATTATTTTCTTTATGTATTTTAAATTAAAAATCTGAAGAAAATCGTCGTCAACAGTACTGGGCCGAAGCCAGCACTGTGCGCGCCCGTCTGAGTGTTGTGCGGCCCGTCTCGGGTAACCTAGCCGCCAACCGTTGGATCGTCATCCAACGGGCTTCATCAAGCCACGCCGCAAACCAAAACCCTAGCCGCTACTCGCCGTTTGATCTCCATCGAACGGTCCTAATCGAGCGATACAAATTCGGAAACCTAACTCCTTTCGGCCATTGGATCTTAATCCGAAGCACGAGGCCAGCCGTTCTGTTTTGGAAACAAATCAATCCAGGCCGTCGATTTAGGTAAGGGATGGATGGATCGCCGCCGCAGAGATTTGGCGTGTTGTCCGATGGAAATCGTGCGGCTGATGGCCGTCGTCTCCGAGTGGGACTCGGAACCAGCCGTCGACTCGGAGTCCACCGCCCGTCTGGCCTGCGCCGGGGTATTTAAGGGCCGGCACCTCCCGAGAATCCGCAGCCGGTAGCTCTTTTCTTGCAAAGACCAACGCCCGAGGAGATTCGTAGTTTGCGCGCGACGCCGCCGGAGTTTCCCGGAGTTTCGCCGTGTTCAAGCGATCCATCGTGATTCTCTTCCGCCACGCTGGAGTCGGATTCGAGTTCGTCAAGTCGAGACGCACCCATTCCGCTACCTCGTCCTCGCCGGGGAGCGCCGGAACGCCGCCGCCGTGGTCATCGTCTTCGTCTCCGGTAATCCTACACCACCGCCTCGCCATCGTCGGAGCAGAGCTTGGAAGACTGTCGGATCGCCATCGAACCATCTAAATCGCGCCGCGTCGCTTCGGGGCACAGTGCATCGCTCGGGTAAGTATGAACCGTCTGATCGTAGATGTGCGTCACGGATTGAGCCACGTAGCCGGATGATTAGTGAAGTACTCGGGTAGAGGTGCACCGTTCGATTTAGATCGGATGGCTGTAGTTTAGCCACGTGGTAGATTAACCGTTAGCTGCTAGATTGGGTTCAATCGGCCTAGATCGTGCCACGTGTCGGCCGTACTGATTCAGCGCAGTGCTGACGTCAGCCGACGCAATAATTCGGATTTTCCTTTTTAAAAATAATTCGGATATTTCTTATTTTCCAATTTTATGGATTTTTCAGGAATTTGAATTTTCCGAGGGCTCATTCTCCCTCATACGAACTCCGATTAAGGTGATTCAAATTCCTAAAAAATTGTAAAATTGAGATATATCTAATGATGATTTTTGTTGGATTTTTAGAGTTTGTTTGTTCTATGGTTTGGTGTTTATTTGCTATTTCTTCTCGATTCGCGTAGACGTTGAATTGTGCAAGGCTTCGAAGGAGGAATTGGCAACTCAAGAGCAATTTACAGACCAAGATTAGGAGCTTAACCAAGGCAAGTTGTGTTTTGATCATGTTGCACCCATGATTAGATAGTTGCTATTTTGTTTTAATTATATTGCATGTTATTTCACTCGTACAAATGATTTCAACCTAAAATTGGGATTTAGATATCATACCTTTTGAATTACACCCTACCTTGCTAATTGTATGCCATACTCCACTTGTCACCGTAGGTTGGTTCACTATAGTTGGTTAATAATAAAATCAACAGGGATGGTTAGATCGAGTTAGAATGCTTAGCCATGCCACGTCATCACATGTACATGAAATGTTGATTATTAATTTTGACTAATGGAATATGGAACAATGAGGATAACTTGTGTGTCATGTGTGGTCACACAAAGATATTGAGTTGTCGTGGCGGGGAGGTCACACAATGATGTTGATTTGTGAGTAGCACGTGGTGCTTGGTAACCAACCGGGAGGTAATCATTTTAGATTGAAGCAAGTGGAAGGGGCAAGTGTGCTGTGGTGGGCTCGATGGAGCTGAGGGTATGTGCAAGTCTTGCTTTAATCAATCCTAAGGACTTAACCTTGCGAGCCTTTGACTGAGTCAATCATGCAACCACATGTTCATTATGGGCACCTAGTGACTAATTTGCAAAGTCTTAACTTGAGTACTATCGTGGTGGTGTGAGTCCCGGTGCACGGAGGAAACTCACATGGCACAAGAGGGGGCCTGTTGTGGTGGTGTAACCTTCATGTTGAAACCTCACGGTAGTACCGGGTTAATATGATGCATTGTAAAGGTTTTGTTATAATCATTCACTGTGTGGTGCATGGTTGTATCGTGGGGTAAAGTGTATAACCTCTGCGAGTGTATAAACTATTCGGATAGCCGTGTTTTACTGTATTGAGCAAAGCTCGAATTACAATCAAGGGTTAGTTAATTAAAATGGACAACTATTTGGGATGGCAGGATGCCATAAGGATAATCACTACAAAATGACCTTCTTAGCAACGATATATGCGTTGTTTAAAGTCCGTATATGCGTTGTTAGGGTCTATACCAACGCATAATTATGCGTTGCTCAAAGTGGCGTTATAGAGTCTCTTGCAACACTTAATTATGCGCTGGTAAGTCCTATTAATAACCGTTGCTAAACTGCAACGGATATTGATGGGCTATAGCAACGCTTATATATGTTTGTACAACTTATGGACAAATAGCCTTCTATAGCTTGTTGCAACATATAAATTGTACTTGTGGCAACACTTATATGCGTAGCAAGGAATAAACCATCTAAGCAACAATATTTGTAATTATTTTTATTTGGAGCCAAATAAATATATTATGCATGTGCAATGTATTTGAAGAATTCAAGATAATTTCCCAAGCACACATTGCAAATAAGCGCAAATCAATACTATATTAAAAAAATTGTCGCATTACAGAGTTCCATCCACCACTTAGTTATCAAATTGTTGCATTACAGAGATACTACATCTACCACTTAGTTTGACACAACCATGTCGTACTACATAGCTCATAGAGGTTCCTTATATGTATACGAGCTCATTAGCCCAAGACACTGCGACTAGAATTGCACCCATGACTTGAATTCAGATCAATCTGCATTGTGGTGGTTGAACAATGATTAGTCGAGAAGGAGCATGTCACCGTAAATCATCAACAGAATGGCAAAGTGAATTATTGTAGAAAAAGGAGCACAACTACAAGGATTAACAGTTCATTGCAGCTTCTCAAATTCAAGCACAATCCATAAAACTAAAACACTTGCTATCAACCTATACATTATAAAAGAAACTGCAGCAGAAAAGTAACATATTAATGGATAATCTAATGGCACCAGTAGATAAAAAAACATAAACATTATTATAGAAGCAAAGTCTGAAAGATAAATGCTAAATTGAAAATCGATAGAAACATCACCTTGTGCTCAAATAAATCGAAATCCCTGCATTGATGGTCAACTGATGGAATTATGCATTTATCTTTTCAATCTACAAAAGAAATTGGAATACTTTAGTACAATGCAATAGTTAAGAGAAATAAAGTCCTTTTAAGTAACAGGAAGGAGTATACAAAAGTTGAAGGCCATGCTATAGAACTTTCGTCTACATCCTCAATTACTGCAGATACTTTATAAAGGAGTAAGGCTGCCAGCTTCCATGGTATCTTACCGTTGCCACCCGGTGGATCTTCCTTGATACCTAAGTTCAATGTTCCAGACTGTGAAAGCACCTGTGCTCCTACCATATGAGCAAACAATCTTGCGGATTCTTCATGATCCTCTGTGAGTCCAACATACAGCATACGGTCCAGCCTACTCTGTGATTGAAGATTATGGCATTAATTACAGTAAAATTATGTAAGCATTCTAGATCTAACTTGGCGTATTAAATGGATGTTAACATGGTTAAGTAGATGTTAATGACATAGAGCATCCAGATACTATTTATATTCCCTTCGCAGGAAAACATAGTTGGTTAGTCACAATGCAGTGATGTTTGTATGTTGAAAAATGTAGCAGTGCATCATGGCCAATGGAATGAACATGAAAGCAGTTTTCACGCATCCATCTCTTTGATTTTGGTACACACCTTAGCAACTTGAAGCACAAAGCGACCAAGATTAGGGTGCTTTCTGACACAATGACGAACCTCATGTGCTCCATTGAAGTAAGAATTGTTTGTTAGCCCAGTAATCTGCCAAGGTAAAACAAGAAAACAAAAAAATTAGTAGCCAGATTGTTGAAGCTGACTGAGAAATTATCTGGAGGCAGACACCGTGTGAGAACAAAAATATAAAATGCAAATTGACTGGGGCATAACATGGTGGTACTGACTACTGTGTACATATTTGCACCAGAATTATTAAACACAAGTTGGTGACCCTTGCCAGGACAATGACATATGGGACTGGGACTTTGAAATAGAAAAGAAAAAATGCCCATTTATTTCTGGCAACTCTTTCCAGGCAGGCCATTCTCCTAAGAAACACTGGTGAATTGTTTAAGTACGCTATTCACGAAAAAGGAGCTAACGAAAAAAAAAACTCTGCAATTGCCACGGATAGAGCAGGCAGCGTGAAGACAGTAGAGCTTTGTCAGGTGGATAAATGGTCTAACTGTCAGCATGCAGAAATAAATAAAGTGGGTTCAATGTTCTGTAGGGCCAAAAACCGCCGGATATAAGTTTCCTTGGTTAGATAAATATCTACCACTATTGTTCTAAGTTTTACTTCTGACTAACAATAAGCATCTAAAGGAGTACACCTGCAGCGAGGACATTTCACAATAATCATTTTTTTCCTAAGTATGCACACATCTTTTTACTATTTGCTAGTGTATAGCTAGAATTTGTAAGTTGCACAGGCACAAATTCATCGAAAATAGTGGGAAGATATACACTTAATCATAGGCTTATACGTGCTGATGTTTCAACTTTTAAAACTATAGAAACTTGACAAATTGGATGAAACTGCCAATTCATCACCACGGGAAAGACTAATAGCCAAATCAATTGCATGGAGCACAAATTATAGTTACCACTATACAAAAGAGATTAAACAAATGAAGGCATAGATAGGGATGGTATAGCAAAAACAATTGAGATATACAAAGGGGACAAGTCATCATACCTGAAAGGTCCATTATGAATGATTTCATGGGCAACAGGGTCATTGATGTACTGGTGTAATGGCATAACCATGTCCTCCACATCATATACATTAACCTTCTTGCTACTATGCAACTTGTCAATCCCTCTAGCATCTCTCTGGTAGATGAAAATATCTCTCATCTTATTGCAAAAATAATCTAGTACAGGCAATTAAAACACCAAAGCATTTATAGCTATTTGTGATTTTGTGTATATTGAGTCCAGACTTAGTAGGATTGAGGAGTTGTAATTAGTCGAGTTATGTTTTGTCCGTGTGGTTGCACATCCAAGAATGAAAATAAATATTAGGCAACTGATGACAAATCCATTACCATCAGTATACATGTATATAAGTATATCAAAGATTCAAAAGAGGCAAATTTTCAGTGGTGCATAACTATAAAAACTTGTCAACATTTTGATTAGCTAATCAATTAACCGCTGGGCAGATACAATATTAGACAGTACTCCCAAGAGTTCACTATTTCGACTTTGTGGCTCCTCAATCCTTCTTTATAAGCAAGAACTGATGGTAGACATGGAACATAAAAAGATGCCTGTGTTGCACAAGCAAGCAAGGAATGATACTCCAAAGCTGAAGCCCACATAGGTCGAAAAGAACTTGAAGCGCTATCATAGTATCATGCATGTTTAAAGAACACAAAGGGATAACGTGCTATGCGCGCCCAATTGAAGGACATGCAAAGCTGGATAGATTAATTACGGAAGAACACGAGCGCGAAAATGTAGTGTTGCTTCGCAACAATTTGACTCAAGAACCGACCACATCAAACATTACTTAGATCTATTGATCACCAATAAAAAACATTGGTAAAGAAATGTCGCGATATGGAGTAGATGATTTCTTGCGCTCCAATTGAAAATACACTCACTTTTCAGAATCGGATCCCCCAAATTGTTATAAGAGGGCGAGAGAAGTAATTAGCACTCCAGCTTGAATAATTAATACCTCACCGCCGGCCGGCCGTTGTTCGCCATTGTCACAGCCGCAGCCACGACGCCCTCGAGTGGCGGCGATCGGGAGGCCGGACGGGACGGGCCGACGTGGTGACGGGCGGCGGGCAATTGGGAGGCGGACAGGCGACGGAGGGACGGGCGGACAGGCGACGGGCGGCGAATCAGAGGCGGCAAAGGAGGCCGGACGAGGACGGCGTACGACAGGCAAGGTAACAGCGGGCGAGGCTGCATGGACGGGGAAAGCAAGCGGCGCATTTAGGAGGCCGGATGGAAAGGGCAACAGATGGGCGGGGAGGCCGGCAGAAGGCGTCTAGGGTTGGGATTGTGAGCGGTGGGCGATGAAGAGGCTTGAGGGCGGGGCAAGCATGAACGGACCGAGGGCTCTAGGCAGGTCCGCACCAGCAATCGGCGAGAGGGAGTATTATTAGACATTGGAGCGCGTAGAACAACGGATGATGCTTGCAACGCTTTGCAAGTGTTGCCACCCTGTTGTTTGCAACGTATAACATCATGTGTTGCTATGTATCCGTTGTTAAAGGGGTGTTCCTGTTGTAGTGGGACTTGACTTAGGAGGAAAACTTGGTTTACTTGAGAATCACTGAATCTACTTACTTGGTATTATTTGTTTTACCATCTTTTCAATCTATGTAATATATGTGTTCTTAAATGCTGCTTTACCGCAAATAAAACCACTTAGCCTTCCTTTGGAATAAGCCTACATATAGCTATGATAGAAAATGCATTCTGTGCACAAGTTGTTGAGTGCTTTTGTACTCACCCTTGCCATCAACAACAAACAACAGTGGAGGATTCATCTTCCGTGTTGGAGGAAGGTTTCCAGGAGGATACGAGTCACTAGGCCAAGCCTTGTTAGTCGCCTGTGGTGTGCTGATGGGACATCTACGTCTTTTGCTATTTTCCGCTGCATTTGTCTAAGTTTACTTTTAGTCTAGCCCATGTGGCTGAATAATGTAAGTGGTCATAAGATCATACACTAGTTATATTAAATAAATGAAGTCATATTATTCTTATCGTTGTGTATGATGTGATGCTTACCGATGTTAAGCTGTGTGCACTAGCATTGATCCTGGGACTAGTGCGGCAAAACACAGTGGATTCGAATTGGTGAATTCGGGTCCTTACAACCTTGAATGCTTAGGGTAGCCTCACACTACTCGATATCGACTCGTCGACTCGACTCTGAACAGAGTTGGAACAGTTGTCAGAAATTTTGAACGTTGAGCAGTTGAGCATTTATTGCTTCCGTCTGAGATGCTACGGCGAGTGTGGTGCCATCATTCTGCTTTTTTCGGTGACCAAAGTGCCGTATGGCAGGAAATGAACCGTTGTGCTAAGACACTTTTGGCATATAAATACCTGGATTTGGAACTGTAGCCTTTTCATTCTTTCACCCTCAGTCTTATTCTCAAAGCCTCCGTCTCGCCCCTTTGAGCCCTTGCATCACTTGCATTCTGAAAGATCTTCTTTTCATCTACTTCCAATGGCTTCTGGTCCTTCTGCCAGCCCCAAGGCCACTACATAGCAGAAGAAGGAAGCTAAGATGACCGGGCCGGTCTTCAACGCGAGACCTTCCAAAAGGTGTGGCAAAAATCCATAATGATGGAGAAATGTCTCGCGGAACTGGAGGAAGGTGACTTCATCCCTCCTTGGGAGTTCTTCCACTGGAGGCCATCCATCGGTGAGGCTTATCCAACCCCTAAGGATGAGGACGAGACCATAGTTTTTGAATCATACTTCCGCTGTGGTCTTAGCTTTCCCCTTTCAAATTTCTGCTTGATGTTCTGGATTTCTACAAAATTCAGCTTTTTCACCTGAGCCTCAACTCGATTAAGATGCTTAGTGTGTTCATCCACCTTTGTGAGGCCTTCTTGTGTATCAGACCCAGTCTTAACTTGTTTCGCCATTTTTACTGCCTGAAGAGGTCGACCAAAAATGAGGTCATTGGGGGTGCTAGATTTCACCTCCGCAGCGACTCAACTCATTTTTTATTTAATGAAAATTTTTCTTTAAAATTTTAAAAGACATAGCAGGGTGCAAATGTTTGACATTATTTGCATTCTTTACCCACTTATGTTTTTTTATTTGTATTTTTCAAGTGTAATTGACTCAAGCCATATTTGACCATCTCAAGAAGGACTCTTAAGAGGATGGTCTCGGTCATACATGTCACATTCCAAGTTCATCCCAAGTGCAATGGGAAATTGTCTTGTGAATGCAAGGTGATGAGTCTAATGGTCATAAATAAAGTCAACTTTGCTTAATTTTCATTTTAGCACATTGATTTATGAGCAAATGAAGGACTCAAGTATGGATCAAAATAGTTTCACCCAAATTGCTATAGGGACTCTAGAGAACTCCAAAATTTCACAAATAGTGGCATATACACCTAGAGAGGAAACATAGCAAGTAAAAGCACTATGTTTCATCAAGTTTTCATTTAAAGCTTTTAATTTTCAAATTTAACATGCTTTGCAAGATGAATCAAAATGAGTTTGGGCATATCTAAGCTAGCAGTTTTCTTCATAAAGGTAGCAAAGAGCATAGCATGTAAGATAAATCATTTGCATAATAAAAAAGCTTATAAAATAGAAAATAAAGTCTATATGCAATGCATGAAGCAGATTCTCAAAACTCCCTCAACAAGTGAATCAATTTTAAACACAAATTTGGTTCAAGTTGAGTTACTATTAAAATTAAGCTCAAGGAAGATCCCTATGAACTCCATCAAAACCAGAAACATAGAATGAAGAGAAGAAGTTGAGAAACTGTGAATTAGGTGGCTATAGAGCATATCAAAGATAGTAGATAACACTACGGCTCAGACTCGCTCTCATCTTCTCCAACGACTGATATAGGGAAGATGACTCTAGATCCCAAACTAAGGAGTGCACACAGACCTTGTCTACCTAAGGAGCCTAACACCTGCAAGACTTATAAGAATGTGAGGGAACTCGACCTAGAGAGAAGAGAGAATAGATAATTGTGCATGATAGCAACCTAAAGTATAAGATGAGAGATCCATGCGAAGCATACCAGAAGTCTAAGTGAAGTGAACTCAAAATAGAAAAATAAGCCCATAAACACCCAGAAAATGCAAAAGGAAGAAAGGCTAGATGAAAATATATACTACATAATATACAGAACAACTCCCTATCACGATAAGCCGTAAGGGCACACAACTCCGAGCTCACTCCTTAAGGCAACAAACCTGTAGTAGTTACTCTCTACAAACTGAAACGCGATACCCCCTTCTCCACATAGTCTCTAAGGAAGTGATATCTAACATCAATATGTTTGGTTTGGGCATGCTACTTTGGATTCTTAGCAATGCAAATAACAGAAGAGTGAAACACTAGCTATTGATAACCCAAAGTCACGCAAAATCGATTGCATCCAAAGCACTTGACTACAACAACTCGCGGCAGCAACATACTCAACCTTTGCCGTGGAGTATGCAACCCTAGACTGCTTCCTAGATGACCAAGAAACAAGAGAAGTGCCATTGAATTGGCAAGTGCCAGAAGTGCTCTTCCTATCTATCCTACAGCCAATAAAGTTTGCATCGAAAAAGACTCTAGGGACAGACAAGAAGAGGAAGAGTACCAAATACCATAATCAATGGTAGCTCGAAGGCATCTGAAGATGGGCTTCGCCACTTAACGGTGAGAGGCGCGAGGAGAAGCCTGAAATCGAGTGCACAAACATATAGCAAAATGCATGTCCAGCCTCAAAGCACAGAGGTACAAGAGAGAGCCGATCATGCTTCGAAACTCCTTCTGACCAACAAGTTCACCATCCTCATCAAGCTCAAGGACAGCAGTGGTGGCCATAGGAGTCATCATTTGCTTCCCATCAGACATATCGAAGCTCCTCAAGAGGTCTCGAGTGTACTTGCCTTGATGCAAGAATGTGTCCTCCCAAGTCTGCTTGATTTGGAATCCAAGGAAGTGGCTCAGCTCGCTCATCATACTCATCTCAAACTCTGTGTTCATTACCTCTGAAAACTAAGATATAAGAGAATGCAAAGGGCTACCAAAGATAATATCATCCACATAAGTCTGGAAGATGAAAAAAATGAGAATCCTGGTGTGTGATTAACAGAGTCTTATCTACTATACCTATTTTGAAACCATGGCTGAGAAGATATGACTTAAGCCTCTCACACCATACTCTAGTGGCCCACTTAAGTCCATATAAAGTTTTGGAAAGCTTGAAGATATGGTTTGGGTATTTGGAGTTTTCAAATCTTGGAGGCTACCTGACATACACCTCTTTCTCAATATACCTATTGAGGAATGTACTCTTAACATCCATTTGATAAACCTTGAAGCCGTTGGATGCTAAAATGCAAGCAGGATCCTAATAGCCTCTAGTTTAGCTACAGAGGCAAAAGTCTCCTCAAATTCAAGACCCTCAACCTGAGTAAAGCTCTATGCAACTAGTCTAGCCTTGTTTCTAATGATGACCCCATCTTCGCTATACTTGTTCTTGAACATCCACTTGGTCTCAATGACATTATGACCAAATGGAAGCTCAACAAGTTGCCATACCTTGTTCCTCTAGAAGTTCTCAAGTTCCTCATGCATAGCATTAATCCATGACACATTGGATAATGCATGAGAAACATCCTTCGGCTCAAAAGAGGCAATAAAGGCTGAATGGAGGTAAAAACTGAACAATCCTGATTTTGAGTGAGTGACCCGCTCAAACAAATCGCCAATGATCTGTAGGTGGATGATCTTTCCGAATATGGTGGGGAGGTCCAGAAGCAAGAGTAACCTCTACCTCTTGAACAGAAGAGGCAGGAACTGAGCCACTCGCTGAAAGAGAGTCCGAAGGTAAGGGCTGGTCTCCTTGAGGTGCAGAAATGAAAACCAAAGGCACCTCAAGTGTAGAGGGGATTGGATAAGATGGAACACCATCATCTCCATCATCCTCATCCTCTACAAAGATAGTTTTAGAGAGAAAAGAAGAGCCTGATATATCAGGTCTAGCTCCTGGGCTAGCCTCATCAAAGGTCACATCACAGGTCTTTATGATCCTATTCGCATCACAACTCTAGACCCTATAGCTATGAGTGAAAGTCGAATAACCTAGAAAAATACAATCAGAAAAGCGAGACTCAAACTTATCTAGATTACCAGACTTTAAGATGAAACACTTGTAACCAAACATACGAAAATGAGAAACACTGGGCTTTCGCCCATACCTCAACTCGTAAGAAGTGCGATGCAAATGTGCTCTCAAGAAAACTCGATTAGACACATGGCAAGCAGTAGCTATAGCCTTAGCTCAAAACTTTCTAGGAGTATTGTACTCATTTAGCATCGTCCTAGCCATCTCAACCAAGGTCATGTTCTTCCTTTCCACTAAGCCATTTTGCTGAGGGACGAATGGAGAGGAGAATTGATGCTCTATGTGTCGACGATCGGGATCGCTAACCGCAGAAATGAAACAGGGGTTAGTGAGACTTGGGACCCGAGCGGGGCTTGGCTCAACAAGGAAGAGGGTTCGATGTGCTGGAGGTCGGAGCTAGACGACAGCGAGCATGAGACGAGGATTTATACTGGTTCGAGCCCCTACAAAGGTAATAGTTTCTATCATAATGCCGCTCATGCGCGTGATCTTTTACTATCGAGTACAGATGTGTATTACAGCTCAAACGCAACAATGGCGATGTATAGTGCTCGAGCTCTGTTCGTTGCCTTAGGCCGCGATCCTTAGCCTTATAACCTCCTCGCCAAGAACCGACGGAGATATTCCCGTAGTAGTGGTCTGTGCGCACGATCGTACGGCAACAACCGCTCCGGACTTGCTGCGCTTCACTTCGCTTCACGATCCCACGACTTGATAACACCCGATCAACGCTGTTCGGGATCCGTGGGGATACCACAGATGAACGCGGGCCGACCCGAGCTCTAGGTCGCGCTGCGGTTCATGCTCGGGGCATACGCACCTCAGGTCGTGGTGCCCCTGAGTACATCCAAGTCGTGGTCGGGACCTCTGTCAGGCTTGGGAGCTCGCTGGACATGCTACGACCGGCCGAGGGTTGCTCAATCCCCGTCACTATGCCTAACTCCTCACAGAAACTCTCAAAATAGGAATTCTTGAACTCCATGCCATTGTCACTGCAAATAGCTCATAAGGCACTAGAGAACTCAATAGACAACCTACGGACCAAACTCCTGAAATGGGTAAAGACTCATCCTTCGAGGTCATGAAAAACACCCTAGAAACTTCAAAAAATCATCGACAATGACAAGAACATATCACTTCCCACCCGCTGACTGCACTCTAGCTGGACTAACAGTGTTCATATGTAAAAAGCTATCCTGGTGCATCAGTCATCACAACAGTGATTGGAGGATGAGAAGCAACAATCATCTTACCATATTGACAAGGAGAGCAAACTAAGTCTTTGACCATCTTGAGTTTGGACAAACCATGAATGAGGTCATGGCTACTAACTCAGGTCAAATGATCGAAACCAATATGACCAAGTCTCCTATGCTAGAAGGAGAGATCACGGGACTTAAAAGCAATCAAACACCGAAGAGAATCTCCTGAAGAAGTAAAAAAAGCTGCACGAAAGACTCTCCCCAATCTAGAAATACCGCAAACTAACCCTCCTGATGAATCAAGGATTCTACAGGCATTATTCGTAAAGCTTACCTCGAAAGAGTCATTGATAAGTTGAGAAATAGAGAGCAAATTGTATTGTAGCTTACTCACTAAGGCAACGTCCTTAAGAATGAAATTCTCATTAATGCAGACAGTACCTTTAGCAATGACTCTACCTAATGAAGCACCCTCAAAAGTGATCAACTCATCACCAAGAGCTCGGACTAGGAAAGAAAACCAATGAGAGTCTCTGGTCATATGGCGAGAACAACCAGAGTTAACAATCCAAACCTCTCCGTCCCTATCCAAGGCGAAC